>PVIJ01018779.1:0-25463 GCA_004024925.1 Scalopus aquaticus
ATATGGTGATTTGTTAAAATGCAGATTCCATTCATGAGTTCTGGGTTGGGTCCAAGATTCTGCATCTCTCAGGAATTTTCAGGCGATGCACATGTGAATGGCCCTCAGTCCAATCACTGACTTAAGGAAATAGAACATTGTAATTTGCCTGAGGGCTGTACTTATGCTTAGCACCTACACCTGGGTACCCCAAATCACCCCCAGAGAAAAATAGTTCTTGGTGATTGTACCATCTTCACAGCAGGCAATGATGCCTACAAATATGGTAACAGAGAAATGACTCCAAGAGATCCCTTCTTGTGCTCAGTGCCGTGCAGACCACATACTGCATTTCACCAGGGTGGAAGGTGCCAGCAGATTAGGGGAAACTTCCCTACAGTTTATTGCTTGCTGTTGCCAAGGATGAAAGCCAAACAATGATTTGAGCTGCCAGTTTTTTTCAATAATATACTTCACTTTGCCAGTCTGAAGAAAGGCTGTGCGGGGGACTGAGATTCCCCGCTGCCGCTGAGCCCACCTTCGGCACTCCTTCAGCATTTTAAAGTCTGGAGCTTTAGCATATGTCGCAGGGGTTAAACAAATGAGTCAAGAGAGCAGATTTTTAGTTTGAAGAGGGATTTCAGGAAGTCAATTCTAGTCCCTACAGGACAGAGGTCAAGCTACAATCGAGTCAAGACAGACTAGCCTTCTGGAATTTACACAGAACTGTGGAAAGGTTACGTCTCCCTCCACTTACAGTACAGGAACGCAGAAGGTTTATACGACTCTGTTCTGCTTTGGCTCCTGTCCAAGAGAAATGCTCTCTTTTCATTCTGGTGGTATTTATTTGCACTAAAATCACTTCAGAAGTATGTCCTCTCTCACCTGTAAATTTAGCCAAGAACTTGACAATTCTTGTAGCTAAGGATTCTTCA
Organism: Scalopus aquaticus; assembly: GCA_004024925.1. Taxonomy (NCBI): domain Eukaryota; kingdom Metazoa; phylum Chordata; class Mammalia; order Eulipotyphla; family Talpidae; genus Scalopus; species Scalopus aquaticus. The sequence goes on from PVIJ01018779.1 coordinate 915, forward strand.
GGGCATATTACAATATTTAAATCCTACTGGCTCCACAGGAGGAAAAGGCATCTCACTACTTGGGATCTACAGTGACGTTCATCCCTGTCCATAGATTATCTGGCTTGCACAATGTGTAATATGGAATCCTCCTAGGTGCTCTGAAATGAGTGGTTCTCCACAGAGGGTGGGGGAAGTGGGCAATAAAGCCTCTAGGGGTATTTAGAAATGCCCCCACCCCCCCAACAACAAAGCATAATTCAACACAAAATGTCAACTGTGCTGCTGTTGCAAGACTCTATCTCAGCTTTCTAGAAGTTGAGGTATGCCCCTTGACTAAGGCTGGAAGGAGATTGCAGGCCTCATTTTACCCCCTCAAATTGTACTCTGAAGTAGAATACAAAAAAAGAGCAAAAAGGTAAATTTTCTATGTCTCCAGAAGGACAGTGATTTTCTCATTCTTATCCCTCTTTGTTACCTCAGAGAGGACAAGGACTGAGTCAGAGTAGGCACTTAATAAATATTTGTTGAAGGAATAAGTCAATCCCAAACCATAGTTCAAGGATGTCCTCATATAGAAAAAGAAGGAAAGAAGTCATAGTTGTAAAATGAGCTCTCTTGTGGTAGCAGTCTGGCAATTTTCCAGGCAGTGGGTAGAGCATGGTGCTTCTCAAATTTTAATGTGCACATGAATCACCTGGAGATCTTGTATGAAATGCACATTCTGACTCACTAGGTCCTCCTGCATGAGCCCTGAGAACCTGCGTTTCCTACAGGCTTCGGAACGAAGCTGGTACAGGCCAGCTCACCCAGCAAGAACAGACTATGGCGAGACTGAGCCAAGCCATTCACAGGTTTCTCTTGTTATCTGGAAGTAGAACATCCCCACTTAGTAGGTTATTCGGAGGGCCTGAGAATGCTCAAAAAAGATTTCTATGTCAATTAATAGTAATAGTTTTCCCAGATCCAAAAATTAGCCTACCAAATCATGCCAACTGGAACATTCTATTTTCAATAGCAGGGGTGTCCTGTAGCAGTGTTCTCCATGTCCATGTCCTGTCATGGGAAAAACAGATGATAAAACTGTTGTAATACCTAAATAAAACTTTGGTTCTGACACGATGCAGAAATTTTATAGTAGACTTCAGAAATCACAGTAAATAAACTCTTCAGTGGTTTAGTAAAGAAACAGGGACCCCAAGGCCCCTTTACTTGACCCAGGTCACACTAAGGCTTGGCTGTGGAGTCCAATTCTGGAGCCATCTTGCCACTTGCCACATACACTGCCTGGTGCTTCACACTGCGGGTTTGGCTGCTGTTTTCTTGTCTCTGCTTTTCCCCATTGGTCAGCCCTCCACATCCACCTGCCACTGCCTCCACATCCAGTTCACATCCAGAATATTGGTAGGTTGTTGCCACATCCAGGAAATCAATCATTACAATTGGCTGTTCCACTTTGTGCATCACGGTGTCCTTAGACTGGGTGCTGCTTCTCTGATGGGTGAGAGAAGCACAAACTAAATTAACCACAGGCAAAAAGAACAATCAGCTGGTGCCGAACAACGGAGCAGGCACGGAGCTGGGATTAAAACCACCGTTTCGATGCCCTGTGCATGTTCCAAACCTCTTCAGAGAGAACACAGCCCTTCACTATTTACACCAAACCCTCATTAGTCCAACAGCCTATTGTCTTAATACTAAAAACCTGCTCATCAATAGCAATTTAGGTACAGGGAAATTATATTTAAAGAGAAGCATTCTATCGTTTATAAGTTCACTTTGAGAATCCTACCCTCCAATTGCTTCAAAATAATCTTGGGTCTGTTTTTCTTCTCCTCCTGCAAAGTAGATAATACTGTTCAGAGAACTGAAGTTGTGTTCCTACCCTGTGTTCTGCCTCCCTCTGAATCACATGGATTTTAAGTGCCATCTAGTGGTACATCTTCAAATGTTAAAAATACCACAGCAAAGTTTAATTTAGCAAGTACAGTTGGTGTCCTGATGACAGGCTAATGGCTTTACCTAAAAATCATCCTATTGGCCATATGTGTTCACCAACATTCAAATTTTCTTTAATTTGAGTTCAAAAGGAACTGTCGTTAAAAATGATTAGATATCCTTGAACAGCAGCTACTATTAAATGCTAGCTCACCACACTTCACAATTTTTGGTAGCAATTGCTTTTCTGAGTAGAAATATTAATGATAGAAAAAAGTATAAAGTGGAATACAAGTTATCCCTCCTACATCTTATAGACATAGTCCTATTTTTAAAGGTCTGGATTTTTTTGTTTGTGTCTGAGTAGAATGATCAGGATCATATACATGCACAAGATTTTGTTATATGAGGTTTCCTTTTCACCTAATAATACATTATGAGCATTTCCCTGTCATTAAATATACTCATAACAACAAAGTACTCCATCATGTGAATGCACCATGTTTAATTTAACCAGAGCTTATTGATAGATATTACATTGTTCCTAAATTCTTTCTCTTATATCTAAATAATTCTGAGATGAACTTCCCTGTATACAAAAAAGATAAATGTAAATGTTTATTATGATTTGACTACTAGAATTTGAATTGCTGGATCAAAGGATGTGATATACAAAAGCAAACTGATTGCTAGAAATGTACCTATCAATTAACACTCACCAAGACCTTATAAGGCTACATTTATGACATTTTCTTGGGGGGAGGCTGCTGCCCACCTTCCTCCCCTAGTCATGATGTCTACTTAGTGTACAGTAAGCCTGATTAAAAGTTCAGCCTTTAACTCCTGGTATCACTGGGGTTAAAGTCTCAGCACTATCAAGCTATCACCAGCCACTGCAGTGTGAGCTAGATCCCTGGCCAGGGAGCTGACCCACATGGCTCACCAGACCTCTCCTGTCTCACCCGCTGCTCCCCTCAGCACTGTATTTCAATGGATCCGCCTGTTCTGCTCCCCACTCTGTCTCTGGTGAATCCTCTCACCCCTGCACCTCTGGCTTACACCCCAGGTACTGTATTCATAAATTAAACAAATCTAAAAAAAAAGGTTCAATCTTTTAACTTCACAGTGCCTGCGTGCAGGTTTTCTGACCTTGAAATTGGAAAAACCTCCAGAATTAGCTCAAGGTCTCACACACAATATGCAGACAATCATAAGTACATCCCCTGGTCTCTCAAGGAGATAAGAAAAATTTTAGGTATTCTGTCTTCTCCTTTTCTGTGTAAATTTGATTTTAAATTTTTTCATGTAGTGCTATCTTACAAGCAGGTTAGTCTGATAATTAGTCAATATTAAAATCATGTTCTCTTTCTTTTCCATATTAGCCCAAAAGGGTCTTTTGTTCATAAGACTTCTTTCATTTCCCTAACAACCTCCTGAAAATACCTATGTCCCACAAACCAGGGTTTCTTTGACATGGATGCCTGGTAACAGTAGTTATGCAAGAAACAGACAATATAATTCTGGGACATTCCATCTGAATTCACTTAGTACAATATTTTATAACTGACAAAATTTAAAAACATAATAGGTTTCCTTTTTTTTCCCCACACATCATTACTATTTTCCACATAACAGGTAACACTTTTATTCTGTTTATTTTTTAGAAAATAAAAATATTTTAAAATATGTAACAATATCATTCTAAATTAAAAAAAAAACTCATTGCTAAAGTTTGCTTTTCAATCTTGTTAAAGTGCCCTTCAATAAATCAAGGAAAACTTATCAGTTTTGTCTAATTATTAACCAGAGCTATAGTCAGGGACTTTGCCTGAAAACTCCCAATTTTTCTTCTCTCCAAAACCATTAGAGAGGGATTGCAAGTCTGACCTTAAACAAAATAACAAGATCAGTTGAGAATGACTAAACCCACATTGTAATTAGGCTGAATGCTCTGAAATTGCCCATATTTGACCATTTTATTAAGAAAAAGGGCAATTTCACAAGGTACAAGTTAATAGAACAATGTATAATTATCAAATTATAATTAGTAGGTCAGACATCTGTCTACTGAAATTTAGGTAAGAGGTGAGATTTGAGTTGGACTTGATAGAGTTTTGGTGTTTAACCATGTCCAAAAGGTATCTTTGAGAAGAGAAAGAAAGTTGCACCAAAGCATGATTAAAAATCATAGATGGAGACAAAAATCATTCTCAAGCTTGTATGCAACCAAGCTCAGAATGATGAACTAAGTGAAATTCCTGGATCTTCATGGCTTCATTTACTAAAAGTTCAGCTTTTACATTATATTTGAGTTCAAAGACAAGGAATCACCAATACCAATTATAAAAGCAATGAAGATGAACTTACATTTGGAAAGAAACTATATCACATTAAACTAAATATAATTTGTAGTTTTGTTTCAACTCACTCTTGTCACTTTCAATGCCTAAGGAACAGAAATAATCCTATCCAAATAGCATTATCAAGAGCACAAAAAAAGAGAGACGAATTTGGTTCATTTAACTGGGCATAGAGAGAAGAATAAAATTAGCTGACTCTTGAGTTAAAAAATAATCCACACTAAGTTAAATAATGTTTTTTCTTTCAAAAATTCTGATTTACCATTCACAGATCACAACAATGCATTTATTCTAACAAAATTTTATCCCATAAAGTTTAAGAAATTAAAGTAAGATATAATAAGGCTACTTCATGCAGTGCTTTTCCAAGGTTATAAAAGGTGTTAACTACTTTAAAAAGCTTCACTGTAGTCCAGCCCCACCACAAGGTAAAAATCAAATGGACATTATTTACTCATTACTAGAGACATCTCTTGTTAGAATCATTAAACCCAAATATTATTCTCTCTAGATCATTAATTTGGAAATTTCCTTATGAATGTTAATAATCTACTTAGCTTCCTGTGAGACCTTGTAACTATATTAGTTATTTTACTTTCTTTGCCTTGGGCATTTAGGATCATGGAGTTTAATATTTCTGGAAATTTATGAAGCTTGTCTAAAGAAATAGCCACAGTGGTTTAACTTTCATGTTAAATAGCAACTAGATTATGGTTAATTCTTCATTTGTCCAGAACTTCTTGAACTTCAAATTGTCACATTCCTACCAATTGTGTTAAGATAAATTTCTGTTCTTTGGATACTCAAGACAAGTATATTACTTCAAAGCAATTTCAAAGTTCAAATATCACACATTTATAACCATCTGCTTCTACAAAACTTCAATGGTTATTTCAAACATTAGCAAGTTTTGTGTCTCCTGTAGCTGGAAGCAATGTCTGCATGTCCTTTCCATAAGAAACAGGTAAGATTTCTATTCATTCAACTACATATAAGTAATAGATAGGTGACATGGTCATGGACTTGACAAGCTATACTGTTTGTGGCATAAAATTTATCATTTTTTCTTCATCTCCTCAAGGTTAACATTGCATTTAATAATTTCCGAAAACTCAACTTCACCTTCAAGAAGCAGAAAACATTTATGTAACTACCCTTTGGGTACAAACAGCCTTCTAGTGCTATTGCTGAACAGAACAACCCAACATTTTGATGTCTTAACAGCACTCTGCCTAGAAATGGCATAGACTGTGCACTGATGTTGCCATTAATTATGCAAGACTCAAATTAATAAGATGGTGCTTTTCTATGAATGATTTGTAATTATAGTCTTTCATTAATCTAATTCAAATTGGTTTCTCCTATAGTGAGTTCAAAATAACTGCATTTTACTCTCCATGACAAACAAAGAGAGATCCAATCTCTCTTTCCAAATAAGCAGAGCTGAAGTGGTAAGATTGGACAGACAGGAGAGTATTTCCATAGTCTGAGGTTGTAGGGCCAGAAATGTAGAGCTATGTTCAGGGCAAATTGCAGGGAGTCATTTCAGGGATCAATGCAAAAAGGCCTGGCAGAATGTTACGATCCAGTAACAAAGAAACAGAGATGCCAAACAAGAAGGAGAAAGTACCAAGAGGATTCTTGGAGGCAGATCTTAAGCCTTTAGGGTACTGGATAGCACCTATAGGCCTTTTTATATGGCACCCATGTCCATAAAAAACTTAAAGGCCTGAACCAATATGTGTTGGCATTCTTTTTTAAGATGGGGCTCAGAGGTTCAAGGTAAATATCAGTCTAGATTTTCTGGAGATGGTCCTAATTCTAAAATTTTTGGAGTTAACTTTTCTTATTTAGGGAGTTTCTCTGATGTTATGAAATGAATGTCCCCCCACCCCCCGCAAAAAAAAATTGTATGTTGAAACCCTAATCCCGATATGACTATGTTTGGAAATAAGACTTTTGAAAAGGTAGTTAAGTTTAAGTGAGTTCATATGGGTGAGACCTTAATTCAATATGACTGGTGTCCTTGTAGGAAAAGACACCAGGGATGTCTGCATGCAGAGAAAAGACCATGAGAAGGCACGATGACAAGGAAAGGAGAGAGAACTCAGGAGAAAACAATACCTGATCTTGGACTTGCAAACTTCAGAACGGTGAGAAAATAAATTTCTATTGTTTGAACCACCCAGTCAGTGGTATTTTGTTAAGGCATCCCTAACAGACTAAAAATCTGGGTTTACCATGTAGATATTGTATCAGTTTTCACATATTCTAAGACAGAGACACACTTCAAAATATGAAAATATTGAAATTAGACTTTTGTGATGATCATAATATAGTGTCTGTATATCAGACACTATCAAATTATAATACTGTAATACTGTATAACTGAAACCATGAAAAATGATCATTTTCAGTAGTTTTTACATCCTGTGTGACCAATTACACTTCTACAAGATTTAGTCACTTTGACTGTTCCTGTAATTTTTCATGGTATGCAAAGTAAGTAGTAGGTCATCTTCATCTCCAGAGCTTCTACCTAACTCTTCAAGCTTCATTCATGAGGCTGATGAGTGATATCTATATTCCTTGTAACTTTTTTTTAGCTTCACTACCACTCTCACCTAGTCTCTCATCTATTATTTCATTCTATTGATATACTGAGTGCCTATTAATATCCCAGGCACTGTATTAGACATTGGGTATAGAAACTTTTCCTGCCCATATAGAAGCTATGGTCTAATAAGGGAGAGAGACTGGGAGAATTAACATAAACAAATATATAAGTACAACTTGCCATATGTACTGTAAAAGAATGCATAAAGGTACAGTGATAGAGAGAAATGGGGCAGAGGCATTAAGCCCTTCAGCACAGAAATGACCACATCACTTCTGAATTCGTTCCACTGGTGAAACCTGCTTACATGACCCCATTCAAATACAAGTGAAACTGGGAAATGTAGTTCCCGACTGCTCAGGGGATTCCTAGAAGCACTCATACACTACAGAAAGAGAACACAAATGTTGGCCACCTCTGCCATCACTTCTCTAGAGGAAAATACATTGAAGAAGAGATTTTAATAATAATTAGAAGTCAGACCTGTGAAGACACTGATAGGGGTCCAGTCGAAAAGACCTGGATTTGAAAAGATTGGTGAAATATTGTGACTTATAAGAAATAAATATGTGGGTCACTCAGATGACAAAAATACATTGTTCATACATATTTGATCTTCACTCACAGTTCCTGGCTCCTAACCACTACAGAATTTCCTAAGCATTGAGAGTGTTAAAGGTGTCTCCTGTTACATTAATGAAGGTAAACTTTGGGAAATTCCTGAGGATGGCAGCTGGTTGTCAGGGAAACCAACCTGATTTTCTGTAAAGGGAAAGAGATTGAGTTCAATAGCAAAAGGCCAATGATTTCATCAATTGTGCCTATGTAATGAAGTCTCCGTAAAAGCCCCCAGCGCAGTGAGCTTCAGAGAGCCTTCAGGTTGGGGAAACAGAGAGCCCACCATGCTACCCTGCCGGACCCCAAGCCCTCCAAGGACAGAGCTCCCTTGTGTGGAACCTTGTCCTACATTTTCTCTTTGTTGGGCTATTGGTTCATACCCTTTAGAATCCTTTGTAATAAACTGGTGATCCAGTGAGTAAACAGGTTTCCTGAGTTCTTTGTGCCTTACTAGCAAATTAATCAAACCTGAGTAGGGGGTCACAGGAATCTTTGATTTATGGCAAATCAGTTCAGAAACACAGGTAACAATTTGGGTAACTGGACTGAACCCTGAGGAGGGAGTTATGGGAAATGCTAATCTTTACCCACCTGCTTGGAGGCACAGATAGCCTGGGCTTGTGGCTGGCCTCCAAAATGTAGGGTGACATTGGGAGACTGTGCCCTTAGCTTGTGGAAACTGATGCTGTCTCCAGATAAGTAGTATCAGAATTGAGTAGAATTTTCAGACACCCTGCTCATGTCTGAGAATAGTTTACTGGTGTGGGAAAGCTTCCACATATTTACGCTGGAGTTGGGCCCATGAACACTGTACAGAAGCCCTGCAGCTGGAAAGGTCTGTGCCCAAGGGCAAAGAGAAGAGACTGAAGTGGACAAGAAAAAAGAGGAATTTACTGATTTTAAGCTAGGAAGGGGATAGATCTTTGGGCAATAAGAGGGCATATTGAGGAGCTGGATGTTTTTATGGTTTAAAATATCAAAATGTTTTTAGTTGCATAATAACCTAATCCAAGTTATTTTTGAAAAAATATTTATTTAAAAGTCCTGAGAAGATTGGAAAAAGGAAGAGAGGAAGCTGATAGACCAGAAATGAGACTCTTACTGTCTAAGCCAAAGGCTGCTGTGGATTGAATGCATGAAGTGACTGTGATGATGGAAAGAATAGAATCTGGTATATCCAAAAAGCAGAAGCTCATTTGCTTGATCAAAAATCTCAGGGAGGCATATAGGATATGGGTAACTTGGAAGAACTCCCTTTTTGGCAACAGTCAGACATGTCTAGCAGTCCTGGGATTCAGGTGACTAGAAAGGGAGACCCCAAAGTGATACAAAAAAGAGACACAGAAAAGGTGGGAGAGATTCCAGAATCCTAGTGCTCACATTTAGAAAAATACTCTAAATGATAATGATTTAGCACACAAATATTGACAAACTAGACTAAAGAAAAACATAGTTGGCTCTGTTGTGACCATGAATACAAACACAGGCAAAAAATAGTAATCTGTTTCCAGAACAGGTGTTTATTTGGTATTTATTGGGTTTAGGCAGTAGAATACCTTTCCTTCATGTAGACTTTCAGAATACTGCTGTGAATAAGAGTTTAAAATGGTAAGGGATATACAGTCTTTATTTGATCTAAGACTTTGGTTTTGAAAAGTGAAAATGTTATGGTTCCTTTCACACACTGAAATACCACATGAGACAAATCTGAGTATCAAAGGATCTAAGAAAAGAAGGTGAGCATAATTCCAAATTTAGGGGATCAGTGGTAGATGCTCACTTCACAGAATTCAGTGTGTTGGTCTCCCTACTTACCTGGGGGATTCGCTTGGCTGTCTCTGATGAATTTTCTGAGAAACCAACCCTCTAGCCTATTTCAGAAATCCATAGATAAGGGATTCATTAGTGCTTCAATATATTTTTGGTGTGTTTCAAAAAACAAAATTCTATGTGCTGTGTGCGTGGTGTTTTGCAAGATGCAGAAGATTCGTTTCTGCCTTAAAGGGCTAAGATACAGGTGATTTATCAAAAGATCTGCTGCTTGAGACATGGTTAGAGTAAATGGTATGAATCATAATAAGAATATTTACCCAAGACAGGCAACCCACTCTGCAATGTAGGAGTTCAACATGAAATTACAGTGATGGGGGGGAGGGAAGTGGGAATCATCATTTCTGAAAAGTCAGCTCACTGAAAACTGAAGCTTGATAAACCCTTTTATAGAAATTCTGGGTTATTCTACTAGACTTCTCACTTAAATAGTATTAATGATGTGAATACTTAAAGGAATGCTTTGGCAATTTTCATTAAAGCTTTTGAAGAGGATCAAAGCCACCAGCGTGTGGACATGGGCAGATTCTGATTAAAAAGAATGTTTAATCAGTTTTTTACCCAGCTTCTTGGCTACCAGGACCTCAGTCATTTTGCAAGAACCTTTGTTGAGCTGTTTTGGGAACAGACTGACTTGCCAAGTACAATTAGCAACAGCGAAGGGTTGGAAGACACAGGCATTCCTCTCTGCAGGTTCCAAACTCCAAGCATAAAGAAAAGATATTTTTAAAAAAGAAAAGATCATCTCTTTGCCTTCACTTGCAAAGGCAGTATTGCAAACTAGAACTTTTCCCCAGGAACTAGACCATGGAGATTGTCTTGCCAGCTCTGCCACTTCCCAGTAGGCTGACTCCAGCAGGGTGTTTAACCCCTCCAAGCATACCTTCCATTTCAACAAAAATGAAGGAGTTAGAATATAATGACCCCTAAATTGACTCTTTTTCCATTCTAGCATGAAGCCTCTCTGACACAGCAATGGATTGGAAGCTTCATGTGGAGTGGACAAAGACGGCAGAAAGCACCATTTAGGAAGGTCATTGAAGACACCACAGATTCGGAGGCTCTGCTGTGTCTCTCTGGATGGGAGAGCCACGTGCCAGGTCTGCCTATCGCAATGCTGAGCTTCCTCCTACACATCTAAGCTTGTTACACTCCAGGGGCTCCAACCAGTTTAAGGGAACCTATGAGCATGTGTCAATTCGGGGAGCAGTGGCTGTGCTTCAGATATCCCCAGCATGGAGCCAAAAGGAAAACCATGACTAATTGAAAGCTTGCCTTCTGAGCAAACTGAATTTGATTTTAGAAGGAATAAAATGTGCCAATTTTATTACCTCCGGGAGAATGCTTACCCTCCACCTTATGGGGGAAAATAGAATTAGAAACTTTAGCTTTAATGAATTAACTCTCTCAAAATGGTCTCAAAGAACAAAAGAATCTCCCATGGCCAGCCCCCTGTGTTTCTGCTTTCACTATATGGTTTGTCTCAGCAGATGATAAAAATCTGAGATGTGATGCAGCAGAAGAAAACACAGAACTGTTTTTAAATAATTGTTTTGTTTGTTTTCACTAAGTAGCATTTGCAGAACTAGGAGCAACCTGGCACAGAACTTTGCAAATCTTAGAGAAGAAATTATTTCAATTGCCTTTGCAGTTTTTGATAAAAATTAATTTGATGATCAGCCAGATACCATTAGAACACAAGATGCTCCGCACAGAGAATATGATATTAGAAGTTAAGGCAGAACATAAATAGCATTTCAGAACTTTCTAGGGTGGAATATAATATTTAAATAGACAGTGGAAAAAAATATATATGTATCATATAATATAAAGTTATGCTAAAAGATGTTCCTAAATTATCTGCATATCCAAATAGGCCAGTTTCAATTTAGTGTTTTAAATGTCCTGAATGTCTTCCTTTGAATTCAGCAGTCATGCCAACTAATATTTGTTAAGTGCTTCTCACTTCTGGCTGCTGTTTTAATATTTATTTATTTAAATGTATTTAAAATCATTTATTTATTCAGTAAGTTGTAATGAGTACCAACTATTTGCCTGGCACAGTAGGAGGTACTAAGCACACACCAGCTACCCTTCAACACATGGGCCATGGACCTAGAAGGGGAAGCAGAAATTGAATAAACATGCTCATCCTCGTAGGAAGAGTTGTGAACATTGATTCAAAAAAAACTCTCAAGTTGCTCTGGGAGAGAGCAAGGGAAATGTCATTTGAGCCAACACCTGAAAGTTTTCCATCTGGCATCTAATGGCAGGAGAAGCATTGTAGACAGAAAAGCATGGACAAAGGCTTGGAGAGTAAATACTAAGTCTATTTCCACCTCATAAAGGGGTAAACTGATGCCTAGAGAGATTAACTTTCTTTGCCTGAGGCAGTGCAGCTAGTAAGCGACAAAGTCAGAATCAAACCAAGTGTAACAGCAGAGCTCCAATAACAAAGGTCCCTGTGGAAAATTCATTCTCAATTATTACAATGGTGAGTTCATCACATCTCATGCTTCCTATCAATGCCTCTCCTCTGAAGATATCAGAAAAAATTCCCATGTCGCCTACAGCATCTTACAATGCCCGGGCAAATCATTATGGTCATTATTATTATTTGGCTCCCTCAGAAGTTCCAAGCATTGGAGCACAGCCAACGACAGGAGATACGAGGTTCACTGAACCAGAAGAAGTGAGCCATAAATCCTGGTGCCATTTTGAGAACAGAAAAAGCAAACAACCCATAACATTATAGAGCAAGAAGATGAACAAATATCACCTTCCCCCTGAATATCAGAATAAAGTGCACTCAATAAATAAAAAGCTGACCACCTAATGCAAAAGACCTGGGGAACTACTTAAAAAAAAAAAAAAAAAAGAGGGGAACAAAATCCCACTCTCCCAACAGGATGAAGAGCTTACAAAGTAATTATATGTGGAGCCATCAGAGGCACATGACCAGCCCCGCTTCTGATCAGTGTCTATTTCTACTATTTGTTCTAACTAACACCTACAAAGTCTATCGTCATTAACACCAGGGTCTCTGCAAAGTCATCCTGCCAAATTAAAATCTGAGAAGGGAGTTTGGAAACGCTGATAAAACTTGATTTGTGCCAGGTGTTAAAGGGTAATTTTCAAAAAATGTAAAATCCTGACTCTCATACAGATATAAAACAAATACATTACAGATTTTACTCATTACTCATTACTCAACTAGTAAGATGGGGAAACTAGTTCCAAAAGTGATGCCAAAGAAGAGACACGTCTGGAAGCCAAGAATATTAAAATGAGTATGCAAATATAGACAAAATGGTCCCTTCCACAGAGAAGAATCAGTTGGACTTCTGGACAAGACAGAATTTGCATGTCTCTATAGGAATTATTTTTGCATTGCTTTCAATTACCTACAGCTGATGGAGTAGCAAAATAGCTCAAAGACAATAGGAGTGTGGGCTTAGATAACGCTGGGGATGTGTTCTAGAAAGTGCATGACTTTCCACTGAGCCACAAATTTTTCCCCATACTGATAAAATAGCCACCATGGCAGAACTGATTATTTTAGTCAAATCCCTGCCTAAACTAGAGATAAAGTTTTAAAATAAGAAACTTACTCTCCCTGTTGACAATATGAGTTACCCCTCCTCTCCCTCCCTTTTGACCACTGCTTGTGAAAAGCTGGCTCCCCAAATATCATCAAGTCCTTTTTCTTAGAGCATTGACTTCAGATAATTTAAAATTGTAAGTGCTCTCCCCTTTGAAAGTACACAAATCTTTTTGAAAACTAGATAGACTTTTTGTCAGTCAGGAGTCTTTTTCAAGGACCTAGGAAATGCTTGAAATGCAAACACCAAGGGACAAAGCCTTCCTATTTCTGTAAGGAGGGGCCTAACTTGGATGGGTGTTTTGTTCCAAGTTGCAAAACTGCCTCTTTTACATAAAGATATAAAAGTTTGTTTTTCTTCCAGATAAAGTCAATTAGCAAACATAATTGTAATTGTTCACCCCATTACAAGATAAATTAGGATGAATTGTGTGTGAAAAAGGGTTCTATCAAGTCCCCTTATTTAAGGACTAGTTATTTATCTGGAGATCATGTATGTTGGATCAGCTCTGCTACATAAGGGGGTGAAGGGCTATTTCAGAGGTGAATGATGAGGAGAACAATGGCATAGAAAATTCAAGAGCTCCCCCTCCTTGCTTTTTGCTTTGAAAGACCCTGAGATCTACCTTCCCAATTAGCCCAGGGTTATTGGCCCATCATTTACCCCTGAGGTCCTTCCCTTCGGTTTTTTGTCTGCAATCCTTTAGCAGATTGCCTGTGATAAGCATCACATCTGGCTCAATACTTATTCAGTTATAAAGTCATTTCCTTCCTCTACTACTTTTATTGGAAAGGTTTTCTGGGTGGGAGAAGAATTTTGTTTTTAATTATGTTTCCCCAACAATCATTAACCTATTCTAGTGTACCATGAATCCCAGAAGCAGGCAGCCAGATAAGAATCCTGTGATTCAAACTGATTGTTTTGCTGGTCAGTGCCTCTTTGCCTCCTAACACAATGAGGACCCCTTTGGCAATCACCAAAAGAGCTTTGAAGAAATTGTACCCAAGCATACAGCAGGCTATCAATAAGGTAAGGGCTGATATAAGTCACCAGGACTCCTGAGGACACAAGGTGGCGCAGGCCAAAGGGAAACACGGGGAGCAAAGATGGCATCACTTGACTGTTGTTACTGTGAGTATGTTACAAGGCAGGGTAAGGGACACGCTGGGACTCCTAAATCTGCACACTTTAAATGGGTTCTGCCATCTGCCACATCAATAGAAAATAATTTTCTTTTCCAATGAAACATTCAAAGTTATCCATCCCCTCATGGGTAAATGCCCAGCCAAATAGGGTTGGCCTAAAGCAGGGCCACTGAGGCCCAAAAGCTTGCCACAAGTCTAAGGTAACTTTGTGCCTAAGCCAAGGGGCAGGAGAGGCCAGGCAAGTCTAGAAGAAAAAGAGCAAAATAAAAATCAAATCAAGATAAAGGCTGCCACGTCAGTCTCCCATTGGGTCTCACCAATGTTTCTGTCAGGTGTCTCCTTCCATGTCCCCGACGTCCCTGGTACAAGCCCAAGGCTGAGAGGCAAGTGCAGCTTCTTTGCAAGTCTCTCTGCTCCACATGCTTCCTCCAGGTCTTCTGGATCTCCTTCCTTCCTTCTCCCAGTCCTCTCTAGCTTCTCCTCCCAGCTCAACTCCACCCTTTCTTAGGGTGGGGCAGGGAACCTGGAACCTCCCTTTTGCCTGGGGATTACCTGTTACAATTACTGTGTGGAAAGTTGACTCCCCAAACATCACCAACACAACCTATTGCTAGACAAAGTTGAGTTTATTGCTTATTGTGGGAAATTGGGCTATAGGCAAGGACCAGGGAGGGAGAGGGAGAAAGAATTCAGAGACTAGACGGGGGAGAACAGAAAAGGCAGATTTATTGAGTGCCCTGCATGGGTGTGGGAGTGGGGGGGCCAGGGGAAGATGGGAGGTGTCATCTGTGAGAAAAGGGCTTGAGGCTCCTTTATACTCTCAGGGCACCAATTGGCCCCTGTTATCTGCTGGAGGTCTGGTCTTGGGTCATGACCTTTGACACTCAATGAGTCCTGACTCTGCTGACACATTTCTGAAGCTCTGCAGTTCCAGGCTGGTTCCCATGGCAACTCACCCATTCCTTTATCTGTTCAAGCCTCCCAAACTTGCCTGCTGGGCAAGGAAAAGAGGCTTAGTTTTTAACCTTAGTAATGATAACCTTGCATTGCTTACCACAGCTAAGGGAGAAAAGGAAGGAAGAGGATCAAGATAAAGACCCGGAGAAGGCACAGGGAGCAGAGAGACAGGTGAAGAAGAAGCTGCACTTGCTTCTCAGCCTTGGACTTGTACCAGGGACTTAGGGGACATAGGAGACTCTTGACAGAGACATGGATGAGACCCATGGGGAGGCTGACAATGGCAGCCTTTATCTTGATTTTGATTTTGCTTCTTTCATATCAGACTTGCCTGGCCCCTTCTGGTGCCTTTCGTAAGGTGGTAGGCTTTTGGGACTCAGAAGTCCTGCTTTGGGCCAATCCTGTTTGACTGGACGTTTACCCATGAGGGGGTGGGTAACTTGGATGTTTTATTGGGAAACTATTATCCTTTCTTCTCTTTCTATGCACACTAATTCTATAAAAGTTCTTTGCTATCATAGGTCTTACACACTAAGAATATGCTTTGTCTTTAGGTGGCAGGCAGCAGAACCCGAGCATGCAGGTTTGGGGGTCCTGGGCTCCCCCTCACCCTGCCCTGTAACAGATTCAGGGGCTTTCAAAGTACAAGGCAAGGGAGAGGAAACTATTTTTGATTGTCTCTGCTATCTGTTCTCCAAGGAGCCCTCCTGTGTGGCCTTGGTGAGCAGTTCACCCTTTATCCCTGAGGTGTCCCTTCTCCCTCTCCCCCAGCCCTCCTCCCCTCCTTCCTCTTGCCCACCACTTTGCCCATGCTTTGCACTAAGGAGCAGCTGCAGCTTTGGATTATTTGTGGTCATCTCTGAGGCTTTCTGCTTCTTGAGTCTGATTCACCTCCAACCCTTCCCCTCAAGTCCTTCTGTCCACCCTGAGGTCTACAGAGGAACAAGACAGGCTGTTCCACACAGGGGGATAACCCCACACATGTCTGCTTTCTTTCCTTTATCTTACTCTAGTTCCTGCAACCCAGGTTATCTTTAGAGACATGTTTTTCTGCCTCAAATTCCTAAGGTTTGGACATTCTGCCTGTGCCTCTCTACCTCTTCTATAGCAATGTGGACTTTGGCATCACTGATATTCTAGACCAGATCGTTCTTTGAGGTGTGGATTTGTCCTGTAGCTTGTAGAATGTTTAGCAGCATCCTACACATACCCTCTAGACACCCCCAGTTGTGACAACCATAATGTAAAATGTTTCCTGTGGGGAGACAAATAGCCCTTGGTTAAGAACGGCTGCCCCCAAAATGTGGATTTTTATGAAACAAAAACCAAGAAGTATTTCCTTCCTGCTCACCTCATTTTTCCTCTAAGATACGAAACTCAGGACAATTTCCCTTTGTGAACGGAGAAAGGCAAGGAGAAAGGGAATTTGGTGGGAGGAGAACACAGATTAATATTTCAAAACAGTGTCCTTTCATTTCCCTGCTCCATCTCAGAGCAACTCGAGGTCTTTTCTGGGGACTCATGAAAAATGCAGAATCTCAGGCACCACCCCATACCTTCTGAACTGGAACCTGTGAGGCTGAACTCAGTAGTCTATATTTTAACAAGATCTGCAGGTGATTCTTACATCATGTAGAAATGAATGAAGACCATCCAAACAACAAGCACAAACTGACTATTCAGAGCGTATCTAGCAAGGGAATTGGTCACCATCACTTGTATAAATCAGGGCAGAGGGGTGGGAAAGCTTTATAATAGATAAGAGGGAAGGCTTTGGTTATGTTTGGATTGAATATTTATTGATACAAGAAGGCTGGAGGAGGCTAACTGTAAGTGGGGCATCCTATGTGATTAGTTTTGTTGGTCCTGAATTGGCAGTGGGGGCAAAATTGAATGAAGCTGGCAGTTATTGACCAAGTTCTACCTGTTCTGGACTACTTATGGCTACAGGGGATGTGGTTTGGCTCCCCAGGCTGTTTGCTGCAGAGGTTGTGGATCAGGTTCTATTGCCATTTACAGACTGATAGTCTGGCTATTGTCTGTTTGTATATTGCTTCTCTCAGTCACTAAAGCTTGTGATTCATTGCTCTTTGCAAAATATCTGGCTGAGTCAGTGCTACAGATTCAGCTCCTTAAGGGGCTGACAGTTGAAGAGAATAACAATATTTACTTGCCACACAAACCATAGGGAGGCCAAAACAATGTGCCCTGAGAACAGAGGACAGGGAGTAATCCCTTCTGATGGGGAAATAGGGAGAGGTTCCCCAATGCTGCAACCTGTATGTTGAAACTTGAAAGATCAATGGCATTTCAAAGCAAAAAAAGGGGGAACTAATATAAGCTTGTTATGTCTGAAAAAATTTAACACTTTTGATCAATGAAGGAATCTTTTTAATCAAAGCTCAAACATAAAACCTGATCAGTTTAGGTTGGAGGGAAACAATTGGTCATACAGTTCTCCTAGTGATCCACCTATTAGTCTACTAGGTGACTGTCTCTTTTTACCAGCGAGACATAAAGGCAAAAGCTACTTACAGATTGACACATGTCCCAGAGCAACCAGCCCATGTCTTCTGGCAGGGAGGCATCTCTGCCTCTGGCCAACCCTCAAAGACGAAAGATACTAAATAGTAAAACATGTGTGATAGGAGGAAGCCAGGGAAAGTGCCAAATCCTAGGTAGAGAAAGAAGGTGGGACTGTCATGTGAATAATTCATGCAGAGAATAAAAAGGGGCAGCCAAAAGGAGTTAGAATGAAGAAGGGAGCAAAGGCAGAGCCAAAAATATGAGATGGAAAATGTGGAAGGTTGAATGAAGAAGTGCTCTATAAGGTTAAGGATCTCTAGATCCCTTCCTCAAAGCAGGAAGGTTTCATTCTTGATTCAAGTCAATGCAATATGACTTGCATTCATAATATGAATCTATTGGGGTGGCGGGGAGGTGGATATCCACACTGCAATAATATAAGCATCCAATTAAAGTGGCAAACTAATGAACCTCTTGACAAAGTTCAGGGCACTGGTGACACAGGGTGGGAGGACCAGGTCTGGAGAGATCCAGGAATCAGTCCATCTGCAAAAGGGAGGGGATGACACTTCTCAAGGCAAGAGTCCCTAGTGGTTCTCACCACAGACTTGAAAAGAGAAGGTACAGGACCGTGGACATGGAGTCTATGAGCTTTTCAACTTGCCTCTACTTGGGTGCCACTTTTCAGAGGCATCTTATCAGGACCACCTCTTAATTTTGATTTAGGAGGGTCCTCTCCACAAAAGCAGGTTTTTAATCTGTCTTTGTCTTTCCCATGTCTGACTAGCTGTATTGCAATCGCTCTGCCTTTCCATCAGCCAGGGTCATAACAATGTCAATCAATATAACAAGTATAACATCTTGATCAGTCAGGGTCATTACAATATCAGTATATGTGACAGGAAGAATGGAGCAGAGACATGTCTTCCTGGGGAGTCCACTGAGATTGGAGGATGCAGAAGAGAGTGAAGTCTCTGCAGGGAAAGTGAAGGGGCAGTGGACTATCTGTACTATTGGGAGACAAGAAAAGAGGGAGCAGCAAGTGATCACATTTCCATTGCAATGTGCCTCATGTATAGAAAGTCCTAACACCCAGAGACTATTAACAGCCCACCCCTCCCCATTGCACAGAAGTGGGGACTCAACGGTGGGAGCTGTCCCACAAGACCCAGAACTGGGGAGGAAGGGGAGGAACAACAGGGGCAGTGAGCACAGGGATCTGCCCAGGGCTTCCTTTCCAGGAAATAAGGGGAACACAGCAGCCCATCTCTACCCATCTTCCCTCCAGAGTCAATAGTCCCTCTGCCTTTGCCCCCTTTCATCCCTGAGCATTTGGCTTTTGTCTTTATAATAAGAGGAAAGCTGGGGGGGGGGCGGGGAACACAGCTGATCCCCCAAGCTCTTTTGCCCTTCAAAGGATATATTAAAATATCTTCTTAGATTTTAAGGAAGTCCAAATCTGGATATTCCCACAAATCCACAGCATGCTTTACTTCTCAAAGAAAGCATTGTTTCCAATTGCTTTCATTTTCACAGAGAGTATCCTGAAGTACAGAGTGGCTGCATGTTGGTCAGGCACACACAATTGTCACTGAGAGAATTGTCAGTCAAAGGATAAATTAAGTGCAATTAGTACTTCAATGAGGGAAAACCAAGGAAGTAAACTGATGTTTGATGACAGGTGTTATGTGCCAGGCACTGGGATAAGCACTTTTGTATTAATGCACACCTGAATTGAATACCCTCCCCCTGAAGTCAGCACCATGTACATGATTGACAGCTAAAACACTGGCTAAGTGGCTTACAACCCCCCCCTCAGAAAGTAGTGGAACTGAGCCCTGAACCCTGCAATGCTCCATCTCAATCTTTGCCTTTGCCTGTATGACAACTTATCTCTGCCCACCAACATGTCTGCTCAGCCTTCACCATGTCTCCTTCAACTCCCAAAGGATGTTGCTCTTTGGAAAGAATTTGCTGCCAATCATTTAAAACTGAGTGTATTTTCCAAATGTGTTCTAGTGAATACTAGTACTTTGAACTATGGGTTTCATAGACAAATGAGTTATGAAAACATTGCACTCAACAAACTTGAGCAGATTTCTGTATTTCATGGTTTCTCAAAGCCTGGATTATGGGTCTGCACATTGTGAAATAAGAAGCAGATATAGCAATATGGTGAATTGGGATATTGGAAAGGTTAATTATGATGCTCCAAAAGGAGATGATGTAAGACAATATAATCAGTAGGGAAACCTAGTCTCTGGGGCCAGATTGATTAAGATCCAATCCTTGATCTCTCACTAGGATCTGGGCAAGTTTCTTTTTCCTATTCATTGTAAAATGGAAATAATTGATAGAACTTACAACATTCCAAGGTGTGCCTTAAAGGTTAAGTGGAAGGACACATACAAAGTACCTTCAGAATAAAGCTTGTGTGATAGCCGTGAAAATGTGCCTCTCCCAGCACAGAAAGCAAAGTTGACTGTCAGCCCCAGCTACTTACCCTCCGGATCTACCACTGCATTTTCTCTCTGGCAGCCCACAGTGTGGGTACCCGAGCAAGCCCATTCCTATGGGACATGGGTCCTCTGTACGTGGCCTCAGTTCTAGTGCTCCTAGAATAGTAAGGTGTAGTCCACAAAGTTAGTTTCCTACTTACAAAGCATCTCATGAGACATGCAACACATTTTGGGAAGTGAGTACATATACCAGTCTGTGACATTTGCCCGAAGGTAGAGGTGTTTTCATCATTTGTTATTAGGGAGGGGAAAGGAGGGACAAGAGCAGAAAAATCTCCAAATTAATCCAAAATTAAATTGTATGCCAACTAGCTCTCACTTAATACATGTAACTGGCTCTATCTGACATAGTAAGTAGATTCTGCTGGTATTAGGAGACCTGAAATAATCTTTGAAACTCTAAGTTCCCTCCATAGGATTGGGAATTTGAATTTGTTCCGAGTACCCAATTTGCCATGGTGAGACCAGAAATAAAATGGGAGGGAAAGGCAAAGACTGTATCACACCACTTCTCATACCTTTACTCATTCATGGTTTCATTCACTTATTTCATTCCCAAGTCTGAGGATAAAGTGATGTAAGAGACAGATGTAGAAACAACATCAACAATATACGATAAAAGCATAAGAGAACTAAGTGCTACAAGAGCACAGAGAAATAACTTGACTTTGCCTGACACCGAGAAGGAGTCTTTCATGGTGCCAAGGAGATAAGGACACAAGACACTCCAGACAGAGAAAACACTGAGTGCAAAAGATTGGAAGTGGAAAAGAAAGAGCACAGATTTCTCAGAAACCTGATACTGATCTTAACATCTAGAAGTGGGGTTCATGGTGCAAGGAGACTGGAAAGACAGGATGAGGTCAGATCCCAAGGGCTTCCTATGACATGCTGCACTCACTCAGCCGTCCCAGTGAGCTAATTAGACATAGTGAAACAATTGATGATGGTTCTGAAGATAATGTTGGCAAAGATGTACACATACGCCATTTGAGGAATTTATTGGAAAAATAATTTTTATATCTGTTGGTAATATCTACTAACTACACATGTGCAGACTCAGTAACACAACAATAATGCATGCAACTGTGTATCAAAATAAAAAGTTAAAATTTTCATACTAAAAAAGTAAGATTGTGTCATTGTCCATGCGGAAGAGACAGAGTTGTGCAGTCTTGCTTGGAATCAAACCCCAAACACTCAATATAGGAGCACTGGAAACGTCACATGAGTGGGTTGCGTCCAAACCAGTAGTTGCAAGGCCCTATATGTTTACGATATGGGTGTAATAAAGCAGGAATAGAGCATATGTGAATTTGCATAAGAATACATGTGCACTCTTGCTCTATCCGTAGGTGAAAGTAAGACCATTTCATTGAAAGTCATCAATATATAGAACTGATTTGAAGCATTTACAAATAAGAGAAATGCCCATGTTTTCTATCATAACAATAAAATAAATAGTAATAAAATATGGCTTCGGAAGAGTTAAGATTTCAGAGAGGTCTCTGAATTTTGCTAACCAGTACCAGAGAAAATGGTAGTGAACCAAAACAAAAGTTCTAAATTTGAATGGAAAAATAGTTCCAGGTTCCTAGTATCATGTAACTGTTCTTTGTGCCCTCATTTTACTCTGTGCTCTCATTTTTTAAAATCCCCATTTAAAAAACCCATGCATATTTTATGAACCTAGCCTAAATGTCCCATCATCACAAATTCCTAAGACTCTTTCTGCTTAGGAACTGATCATTAGTGAATTCATTTTGTATTCTAGTGGTTGTCAAAGGCAGTTCTGAAGGTGTTGCATTGAGTTTTGACATTAATTGATGAACACTTAAACTCATCATAACTCTCCTGGGATTCAGAATAGCAGAAATTAGAAAGATGAATTTCAGGAGATGAATCCATTGAAAAGAAATGTGACTTCAGAGTCATTACTGGTGAATGTTCAGAGTTCCGTGACATCCACACAGAATGCAGTCAAGGCTCCTGGCTGCAGTGAAACATAGGGCTCTGGTGGGGAAAAATGGTGATTGTGCATGTCAGGCAAAGCTGGACCAAATCAGCCAGCCACCTTCACTACCCTATGTCCAACTTCACTGTCCTCTGTCCTGTGCACACCTGAGAATCAGGTTTGCCTTATTCTATTAACTAGTTAAAGATGAGCATCTCCAGAGGATGAGAAGGAAGCGATTTAAGTGGAAATCATAAAGAGTTCTTATTTCTATTACTACCAGAGGATTTGTAGAAATGGAAAATGTCAGTCTTAAGCTAGCAGACAGAAATCAAGGCAGTGGAGTCCCATCAGCTTTGACAAGCAAGTATTAAAGTCATGGAGCTAAGAGGGAAATAAAGCGGTTTGCCTTGACGACAGTTACTTGCCTATCTAGGCTATAGAATAGCTCATCGGGAGCTCAGTAAGTTTCTTGATATTACAGGAAAGTTGGCAAAATAATGATTAGATAGGTTAAAGTAAGTAAATATTCAAATTTCATAACTGCCATCTCTGTATGGGGCTAAACTTCTCTGGGGCCACATTCTTACAAATCCAATCACCACAAGGGACTTTCCTTCTATTTGTTTTTACTCTTTAAAAACTCCACAGAGAAGTTTGTTTTGGTTTGTTTTTTTCATTGACAATCTAACCAACAGGTCTGAAGGAACATGGAAGAACTTAGAAGGTTTTACGAAGACTATCTCAGTGAAAGCAAGAATGTAATTAGTTAAGCATTTAGGAAATATTGAATTTGTTTTAAGAAAAGTAATAGCAAGAACTTCTCTGTCCCTGGCGTATTGCTAGCCTCTATGTATACTTCCACAATCTCTGAATAAGGAAAGGGATACAATTATCTCTAATTTACAAAAAGTAAGCTCATGTTTGAAAATGAATTTTCAAATGAATTCAACTTAATGTGATGAAATTTCAAAATCATCTAGCTAGTTAATTTTGTGCCCAGATATAAATCCAAGATACCATATCCCATATCCCCAGAAACCAACAAACCATTTGATTTCCCAACTCATAGCTCCAATGACTTATTCATCAGGGATGTAAATGAACCCTTCTGACTGAAGCAGACTCTTCTTGCTAAGACCAGTGTTCCACAGCCAACCCATTGGCTGATTCCTTTATCTGAAATGGAACTGCAAGTTTTATACATGCAATTTGCAGCAACGTGGATGGAGCTAGAAGGGATCATGCTCAGAGAAATAAGCCAGAAGGAAAAAGAAAAATATCACTTATAGCAGGAATAAAGGGTAACCAAATAAGAGAGAGACATTCAATGAGAGAGGGGGAGGATAAGGGCTCAAAATGGGGGAGAAAAGAGCACAAGGGACTATGGTGACAGTTCATGGGTGAACTGGTGGTGGGAAACGTAACTGGAATACACAATAATGTAAAAGACATAAATAATAATAACAACAAAATTTTTTTTAAGTTTTAGAATAAACTGATATTACTAGGGTTGCTAGTGATCATAGATATTAATGTAGATCAGAATTGTCAAAGCATCTTCTTGTGAATATGACATTCAGTCTTGTCCCTTAAAATCACTTGCATGGAACTAAGTAAATTATTACAGTAATTGTATTTTATTGAATCTAGCATATACTTCACATTCCTATGAGTTTGCTGCTGGCTGTGTGTCCCTTTTAACATGTTTTTCTCATAGTGGAAACAATATAAGTTAACACGAAAGGTCATTATTGTCAAATCAGATTCACAAGAACCAGAGCTCTTACCCAGTTTTGAGTTTAACAGTAACTTTAAGTACTCAAGTATTCACAAGACACAGACAGAGAAAAGCCCAACACTGTCAACACTTAAACAAAAGGGAGCTAATATAGTCAGGAAACAGCTCTAATGTATACTTTAATAAATACACAGTTTATGTGACATCATTCAGAGACTGATGCTCCAGAAACCCATAGATTCCAGATTTATTAACCATAAGAAGTTCAAGATAGACCAGATACCTCTTGCTTTAAGTTCCATAGCTAATAAATACCCCATTATTATTTTTTTTCACTTTACTTCCCCATTTATTAAATACCACTTATCTGTTTGCCAGGTCTGTCATTAGTACATTCATAAAGGGACTAGACCAGGCTATCTTTTTTCCCCCAGGCTATCCTCCATAAAAATGAGAGAATAAATGCAGAGTTGCTGACCCTTTCTTTCCTAAATACTACTCATTGGAGACATCAAAAAATATAAAGAAATGCAAGGTTAAAATAGATATTACTAAGCATCACTGTTCAGAAATATGTACTATCTGTTATACTTTGTTGTATTTTTAATCATTTTTTTTATAATATATATTTTTATTGTTATTTATGTCTTTTACATTTTGCATTCCCCTTGGGTAGCCCACCACCAATTCACCCGTGATCCATCTCCATGGTCCCTTGTGTTCTTTTCTATTCCATTTTGTGCCCTTTCCCTTCCCTCCCTCC
>PVIJ01018780.1:0-25459 GCA_004024925.1 Scalopus aquaticus
GCTAGTGGTTTGTCTATTTTGTTTATTTTTTCAAAGAACCAGCTTTTGGTCTCGTTAATTTTCTGGACTGTTTTTTTTATTTCCATTTCATTTAGTTCTGCTTTGATTTTTATTATTTCCTTTCTTAAACTGTCTTTTGGGGTTTTTTGTTGTTCATTTTCTAGTTTTTTGAGATGTGAGATTAAATTGTTTCTTTGGGCAGAACCCAACCTTCTGCTGTCTACAAGAAACATATTTAACTACAAAAGATAAACACAGATTGAAAGTAAAAGACTGGAAAACAATCCTTCAAGCAAACAGACCGAAAAAGAAGGCAGGGACAGCTATACCTATATCAGATAAAATAGACTTCAAACTAAAAAAGGTAAAAAGAGACAAAGATGGACACTACATCATGTTAAAGGGGACAA
Source organism: Scalopus aquaticus (assembly GCA_004024925.1). Classification (NCBI taxonomy): domain Eukaryota; kingdom Metazoa; phylum Chordata; class Mammalia; order Eulipotyphla; family Talpidae; genus Scalopus; species Scalopus aquaticus. The sequence goes on from PVIJ01018780.1 coordinate 411, forward strand.
TTCAGCAGGATGATATAACCCTAATCAACATATACTCCCCAAATGAAGGAGCACCAAAATATATAAGACAATTATTATCAACCCTGAAAACAGACATCAGAAAAAATACATATATAGTGGGAGATCTCAACACCCCACTCTCACCAATGGACAGATCAACAAGACAAAAACTAAACAAGGAAATTAAAGCTATAAATAAGGACCTAGACCACATGGGCCTAACAGATATTTATAGGGCACTATATCCCAAAAAAATCTGAATACACATTTTTCTCAAGTGCACACAGATCATACTCCAAGATTGATCACATACTCAGTCATAAAACAAACCTCAACAGATACACTAAGATCAAAATCATACCTACTATCTTCTCAGATCATAAAGCAATCAAATTAGAAATAAACCATGAAAGAAAAAAAGGAATCCTCTTACTTCATGGAGATTGAAACCCACACTGCTAGAAGATCACTGGACTAATGAGGAGATGAAAGAAGAAATTAAAAAAATACCTAGAAATGAATGACAAAGAAGACACAACATTCTAGAATGTATGGGATGCAGCAAAAGCAGTAATAAGAGGGAAAAATATAGCAATACAGGCTCACATCTAGAAACAAGAAACAACTCAAAGAAACAATCTAATTTCCCATCTCAAAGAACTAGAAAATGAACAACAAAAAAACCCAAAAGCCAACACAAGAAAGGAAATCATAAAAACTAAAGCAGAAATAAATGAAATGGAAATCATAAAAACAATCCAGAAGATCAATGAAACCAAAAGCTGGTTCTTTGAAAAAATAAACAAAATAGACAAACCTCTAGCCAGGCTTACAAAGAAAAGACAGGAGAGAACACAAATTAATAGAATCATAAATGAAAGAGGAGAAATTACAACAGACACAGCAGAAATCAAAAGAATAATCAGAAATTACTATGAACAGCTATATGGAAACAAGTTAACAACTTAGAGGAAATGGACAAATTCCTAAAACTATATAACCACCCAAAACTAGATAAAGAAGATATAGAACACCTAAACAGGCTAATCACAAGAAGTGAAACTGAAACAGTAATCAAAACCCTCCCCAAAAACAAAAGCCCAGGACCAGATGGTTTCATAAACGAATTCTACCAAACGTGCAAACATGAACTATTCCCTATCTTACACAAACTCTTTCAAAATATTGAGAAGGAAGGAATACTACCAAACACATTCTATGAAGCCAATATTACACTAACACCAAAACCAAACAGAGACAACACAAGAAAAGAAAACTACAGACCAATCTCTTTAATGAACACTGATGCAAAAATATTCAACAAAATATTAGCCAACAGGATCCAACAACGCATCCAAAAGATAATACACCACAACCAAGTGGGATTTATTCCAGGGACACAAGGGTGGTTCAACATCCAAAAATCAATAAATGTAATTCAACACATCAACAAAAAGAAAAATAAAAACTATATGATCATATCAATAGATGCTGAGAAAGCATTTGACAAAGTGCAACATCCATTCATCATAAAGGCCCTCAAATTCCTTGGGATAGAAAGAACATACCTCAATATAACAAAAGCCATATACAACAAACCCGCCGCCAATATTATCCTCAATGGTGGGAAGCAAAAGCCATTCCCATAAGATCAGGAACAAGGCAAGGATGTCCACTCTCACCATTGCTCTTCAATATAATACTGGAAGTCCTAGCAAGAGCAATAAGACAAGAGAAAGATATACAAGGAATCCAATAGGGAAAGAAGAAATTAAATTATCACTTTTCGCAGACGACATGATAATATACATAATCTGAAAAACTCCATAGAAAAACTACTCAAAATTATAGACCAGTTCAGGAAAGTAGCAGGATACAAAATCAACACACAAAAATCAGTAGTCTTCCTCTATGTAAACACTCAGTCAGAAGAAAAAAAATCAAGAGAATCACCCCCTTCAAAAGTGAAACAAAAAAAATAAAATACCTGGGAATAAACCTAACAAAAGAGTTAAAGGACTTATACAAAGAAAACTATAAGATCCTATTAAGAGAAATAGAGGAGGTCACAAAAAAATGGAAAGACATCCCATGTTCATGGATTGGAAGAATTAACATTATCAAAATGGCCATACTACCAAAAGCAATTTACAGATTCAATGCTATTCCGATAAAAATCTCAATGACAGGGGCCTCCCTGGTGGCGCAGCGGTTAAGCGCTGCGCTGTGGAGCTGGCGGCAGCAGCGATGCGAGTTCGACGCCCAGCCGGGGAGAATCCCATATGGTGCGGCAGACCTCTCCTGCCTCGCCCGCTGCTCCCCTCAGCAGTGTATTTCTGATCTGCCTGTTCTGCTCCCCACTCTGTCTCTGGTGAAGCCTCTCACCACTCCACAACTCTGGCCTGTACCCCAGCTGCATGTATAAATAAATAAATCTTAAAAAAAAAAAAATCTCAATGACATTCTTCAAAGAAATAGAACAAATATTGATGAAATTCATATGGAACCACAAAAAACCTCAAATAGCCAAAGCTCTCCTCACTAAAAAGAGAGAAAATGGAGGGATTACACTCCCAGATTTCAAACTATACTACAAAGCCATAATAATTAAAACAACATGGTACTGGAACCAAAACAGAAGCCAATGGAATCAAATAGAAAACCCAGAAATAAATCCACATACCTATGGACAACTAATCTTTGACAAAGGAGCAAAGAATATACAATAGAACAAGGTTAGCTTGTTCAATAAATGGTGCTGGGAAAACTGGACTGCTACATGCAAAAAAAAAAAAATGAAGCTAGACTACTACCTCACACCATGCACAAAAACCAACTCAAAATGGATAAAAGACCTGGACGTAAGACCTGAAACCATAAAATTTATAGAAGAAAAAACAGGCAAAACTCTACATGACATACATCTCAGCAAAATCTTTAAAGACACATCCCCCAAAGCAAAGGAAGTGAAAGACAAGAAAACAGCTGGGACTACATCAAACTAAAAAGTTTCTCTACAACAAAAGACACAATAATCAAAACAAACAGACACCCTACTAATTGGGAAAAATCTTTGCACACAATAGAACTGATAAAGGACTGATAACTAAAATCTACAAGGAGCTCACACAACTCAACAAAAACAAAGTCAATAATCCAGTCAAAAAATGGGCAGAAGAGGTAAAAAGACATTTCTCCAAAGAAGAAAAGCAAATGGCCAACAAACATATGAAAAAATTTTCAACATCACTTATAATCAGGGAAATGCAAATCAAAACCACAATGAGATAAACGACCTCACGCCGTGAGAATGGCACACATTAACAAAACAGGCAACAACAAATGCTGGCGAGGATGTGGAGAAAAAGGAACTCTTCTACACTGCTGGCGGGAATGCAAACTGGTCCAACCACTATGGAAAACTGTATGGCGTTTTCTCAAATTAATAAACATGGAGCTACCGTACAACCCAGCAATACCACTTCTGGGAATCTACCCAAAGGACACAAAAACACTAATCCAAAAGGATACATGCACCCGTATGTTTATTGCAGCACTATTTACAATAGCGAAGGTATGGAAACAACCCAGATGCCCAAAAATAGATTACTGGATCAAGAAGATGTGGTACATATACACAATGGAATACTATTCCACATTCAAAAAAGATAAACACATGCAATTTGCAGCAACATGGATGGAACTAGAAGGGATCATGCTCAGCGAAATAAGCCAAAAGGAAAAAGAAAAATATCGAATGGTCTCACTTATAACAGGAATATAGGGGAACCAAATACAAGAGCGACAGTGAGAGAGAGAGGAGGATTGGGGCTCAGAAAGGGGGAGAGAGGAGCACAAGGGACTATGGTGACGGTACATGGGTGAATTGGTGGTGGGAAACCTACGGGGAATATACAGTAATGTAAAAGACACAAATAAAAATAACAATAAAATAAAATAAAATAAAATTCTAATTGACCAAAAAAAAAAAAAAAACAACAACAACAAGCTGATCAGTGATAAACAGGCCAATCAGAGACTTAGGATCAAAAATGGCCCCATCAGGCTTATGGGGTGGGGAACTCTGATGGGGATATAAGGCAGAGCAAGAGCCAGCTTAAGTCAGTCTGCAGCCAACCTCTGTAGAGAGAAGAAAGAGTCATTGGACTACCTTCAAAGAGAAGTCCATAGCCACCCTTCAAAGAGGGAGCATTCATCAGACCACCTTTGAAGAAGGATTCCCACCCCCACCCACCTCTGAAGAGAGAGATGCAGTGAATCAACCTCAGAGGGATTCACCAGACTTTCACAGACCTTCATAGACTTCTAGACTACCACACTTCTGCAGACCTTTGCAGTAACCTGGCTGTTTCACCTACCTCTGGCCCTGCCTCTGTCATCATCTGCAAGGGCCACCATTTGTCATCATCTGCAAGGAGCATCATCGGGCTTGGCCGGGTGTCTCAAAGAGCTGACTACCATCTCTGGTTCTCCAGTATCATCTCCTGGTGCTATTGAGTCCACCAATATCTGACTTAGCATGCAGCCCAGACTTCAGATTGCTGTTGTGGGCTGTTTTTTTGTTCAGGCCCATGAACATCTTTTTTTTTTTTTAATTTTTGTAAGCTTTATTTATTTATGCATACAAGCTGGGGTACAGGCCAGAGGCATGGGGCGGCGAGAGGGTTCACCAGAGACAGAGTGGGGAGCAGACCAGGCAGATGGATGGAAACACACTGCTGAGGGGAGCAGCTGGTGAGGCAGGAGGGGTCTGCCACGCTATGTGGGAATCTCCCCGGTGGGGCGTTGAACTTGCATCGCCACTGCCGACAGGTCCACAGTGCAGCACCTAACCGCTGCGCTACCTGGCAGGACCCCCCATGAACATCTTGATTCCAACTTGTGAAACCAAAATTTAGGAATGTCACATCTAAGAGTTTTCATAATATTTTATTCTGTTTAGTATAAGTTCATTTTACATTTTATACTCAAAAATGTTTTATCTCTAGAATTCACTACTAAATTATAGTTATGGGAATTCATTTCATTATTATTAATACTGTACTTTTATTATATAATGTCAAACATACATTACACATAAAAAATAAGAATCTGCTACTTTAATAAATCAAGTTAATGATGTTCATCTTTAAATATGATAAAAATGTTCTGTGAAAAATGACCTCCATTTGAAAAATATTTATATAAAACTATACTTAAAAATAATTGATCTAGCTGTTGGAATTTAGTACATTACACTGGGAGATTCTTTGAATTTTTACATTTGTTAGTAGATTATAAATATGATAACTTTTCATTCATCTTAAGCTGGTTCTTGGGATTTATAGCAAGAAAATCAATCAGGTGTTGATTGACACATTGGATATAATGAGTAGTAGATCTCTTTCCTAAACAAATGGCCTCATACATATTTTGTAGCCACTTCAAAATGAAGCTGTCCTTTTGGGCATATTTTATGATTGATAATGCAATAAACATTAATTTTTTTGTTCTGTTCATCTCTTTCTGCAACTAATACTTGCTTGCTAATACAAAAAATGGCAAGGTAAATAGCCACAGGCCCTAAACATATACATGCCATCTTTTTTAAATAGCAGGAGAAGCTTTGCCAACTTGAGCATGTGTTGACTAATCATAGTCTCTCTCAAAGGCCAAAATAATGTGATTCAAGCTTCTGGAATTCGTATACCTCAAAATAGGGAACCATCTTGAGTCCCAGCATGATAGGGTTAACATACCACATAAAGTATTCATATGGATTTCTGCTGTTTATTCAACTAATTTCATAACTATATCTTACTTTCTGGTATAAATTTCATAATACCAATTAGTGTCAATCTTAGGCTGCCAAGGGTCCATCTGCTTAGCAAAGTCTGAAAGCCAAATTATGTCTTATTATGTCCCATGATAGCCAATGTACTGCTTGACCTTCCTCTATTTATCAAAGTCCTATTGGATCTCCCTTCTTCACTTTGAGAATCTCATCCCTAAATCCCTCTCCTGTTATTCTGACCTCCTCTGGCTTGCAGTACACAATATTTCCATACTTGGCTCTCAGAAATCAAATGGAAACAACAAAATGTTGCTTGTTTCTTAAATATATTTTAAAATTTGATTCATGGCATTTAAAGTTTAATGATTCATAAATATTTTCAGGATTTAATCACTTGTTATAAAGTACCTATTGATTGTGGTAGACTGAATAACAGCCCTTCAAAGATTCTAATGCCCAAAACCTGTGAGAATGTTATCTTACATGACTAAAAAGAATTTGCAGGTATGATTATGCTAAATATGATGAGACTGGAGATATCTTGGATTACCCAGTGGACTCAACTAATCACAAGTATCTTTATAAAAGAGATACAAAGAAAGAGGAGAGATGAGTGAAGCAGAGAGAGATTTGAAGATGTTGGGGTAGGGTAAAGATGGAGAAAGGGACCAAGAATCAAGGAATGCAGTCAGTTTCTAGAAGATGAAAAGACTGAGAAACATATTCTTTAGAGCATCCAAAATAAACCAAATGTGCCTTTTAGTTTAGTCCAGTAGTAGACTTGTTTTGGACTTCAGACCTCTAGGAATAGAATAGAATAAATTTATCTTGTTTCAAGCCATGAAGTTAGTGGTAATTTGTTACAGCAACAATAAGAATCTCTTATACTAACTGAAAACATAAGTTTCCAGTCAGTGAGTTGCCTCTAGCTAGAAAGTTAAATGTTGGTTTTAGTTGTTTTGCTTAATTTTTTATGAGATTTTCTAAGATATTTCCAAATACAGTGATTGTCTCCTTAAAAGGTACAATATATAAATTCAAGTGGTTTAAATTTCGTAAAGGAATCCAATAACATGGGCAATGACCACCTTGGAAGACTGATATCTGCCTTTATCAAGAACAGAACAAAGGTACCAACAATACGTGGTATGACTGTGTGTAAATTTCTTTCTTACAGAAATACCTCTGTCATCTCAGTAAATACATTCTGGATTATAAAGGACTGAACTGCTTTATTAATAAATGACGGTATCTCCTGGAAACTTTTATATCCCCTCTTTGGGGGAGTTCTATGAAACAAACAGCAGCAAAAATAATCTGAAATTAGGTTTTAGTAGCACACAGAAACCAGATAATTGATTTCATACATAGCCCATAGTATGATAATAAGTGTAGCATTTAAAAATAATTGTGGGATCAAATACTGCTTACATCAACATGTTAACACTACTAAGATCTCCAGTTTACATTTTTTCTTTATCCTATTTTTTCTTCTTATTTAGAAACTCATTCCTTATATGTCCATACAGCAAGCCTCTGATACTTCCAGCCCTTCAGATAATGTGATAATAGTTCCTCATCTCCAGTAAGTCATACCCTACTAGGAACATGGACAAATAATTTTAAATCTACAAGAAATTACCAATGAATAAAAATATTTAAAATTAATACTAATCAAAGAAGTGTAAATTTAAAGCAATAAGAATTATTATTTAACTGCCAACTCAGTATCTCAGAAGTACATCCTTCTTAGGGAAGTCATGGAGGCTTCAGAGTAGAGGCTGCGCTAAACTGGGGCTTACATGAAAAGTTGGTAGGGACATGTGAAGAGACAGGTGAGGGGTTACAGGGGCAAATAGAGAATAAACAATGGCAGGAGGCATGGGAGATCATAGCATGTTCAAAGAACTGAAAGGTTAATACTAATATAATATTAGCTCAACTGGGTGACAAGGATCATATGACTGAAGCAGGAATTGTAGCAGAGGTCAGATCTGGAGGAACTTGGTACAACATACCACAGAGCATAAATTCTACCCTGTTGTCCTGAGAGGGGGAATTTCAGAAAACAAATTAAATGGATGTAGCATATATTTGAAACAAACAGGTTAATTATTGGCAGTGTGGAAAACAGATTTGCTGGAAGAAATCAGTTGTACACGAGGAAGCTTAGAAGAAAATTGCTGAGGTCACCGTGACGTGAGATGAGACTATCTGTCTCAGGACTTCATCAGATCCACACAGAGCATAAAAGGAAGAGAGAGAATCAGTATAATATATAGGAGACAAAATCTATATGATTAGATTATTGATTCCTTGTGAAGAATAAGAGAAGGAGAAATGAAGGATGACTCCCAGAATTTTTAGCTGAACTGGAAGGACTATTATTCATAGTAAGGAAAAGAGATAAAAGTATGTGGGATGGGAGAGTTATTTCTGTTGTGGACTTGTTCAGAGCGAATGACTGTGGGACAAATAATTACAGATATCCAGGGTGCTGTTGAATATGGGAATCTAGTTCTCAGGAAAGAAATCTTTGAGGGAAATAGACTTAACTGTCATCAGCATGTATGCTGGTGGTACTTTGATGTATGAAACTAAATAAAAACATCTGGGAAGATCACACTGATCTTTTTTAGAGTAAAACTGAAAGGATAATGCTAAGTGAAATAAGTCAGAAAAAGAAGATAAATACCAAATGGTGTAACATACAGAATATAAAATAACTAAATTAATAGTCAGACAAAGACTAGCTGAAAAACTAACCCTTGATAGCTGACTAAGGCACTGAAGCACCAAGGTCAGGGAAGGGTTTGGGAAGGGGAAAAAACAAAAAGGAAAGGAAACACAATGGTCTGTGGTGATAGAATATGAGTGAGTTGGTGATAGGTACACTATGGCGGTGATTCCTGATGGGGGTACCCCAATATTACCTGTTAAAAATAAATTAATTTAAAAAATTTAAAAAAGATAAAATTAGGGCCTCCCTGGTGGTGCAACGGGTTGAGTCTCAGCCTATGAAGCTATTCACAGCCACTACAGCATAAGTTCGATCCCCTGCCAGGGAGATTCCCACATGGTGGAGCAGACCTCTCCTGCCTCACCTGCTGCTCCCCTCAGCAGTGTGCTTCAGCGGATCTGCCTGTCCTGCTCCTGCTCTGTCTCTTGTGAGTCCTCTCACTATCCCACACCTCTGGCTTACACCCCAGCTTGCATGCATAAAAAAATAAATCTTTAAAAAATAAATATATGAAAATAAAAATGATGAAATTAAATGCATTATAAACTGGAAAAAAAGGAGTAAAATTGAAATAGCTACTAGAGAATTCAAAATGAAGATGTTTAGTTATTGATAAAATGTTTATTCCATTGGCATGGTTTTATTATTTATCTAATGTATGTTTCTTGCTAACAAATAAACCATCTCCTTCAGGTAATGCTAGATAAATGAGGTTAATTCAAACTACCAATTAATTCACTAGGTGGAAACATGCTTAGACTATTCATCAACTGGGGTGAGTTTTATACCTTTTAATTCTCTTGATTTGACTACATACAAATGGAGCTGTGTTTCTATCCTCTAGAATGGTTCCTGGTTATTAAGTTTTCATTTCACTGATTCTGTTTTTAACCCGAAAAAATCACTTGCATATCTAGAGATTTTCTATTTTCCCATTTTCCCACATCTATTTTATCTTGTCTTCTGCACTTCTAAACGTAACCTCCTGAAGGTGTTGACACATATAAGTGCAATATTGGTAACTCTTTATACTTTTTACTTATAAATTCTAGCTTACTTATTTTTTCAGTTCATCCTGTAAAAATCTTCCTCCTAAACTAAGTAACAGAGGTTTGGTGTTATAAACTCTGTTACGCCTAGAGGTTAGGCTTAAATAAGGTCCCTCATCTTGGGGTCAATCAATTGATATATTTGCTCCTAAGGAACAGGAAATATTTATTCTGATCTGATTATCTTTGAAAGAAGATCTATTATGCTTTCATATCTCCCCTGGAGTTATAACTTTTATTATATTTTCTAAAATTGACAAGTTTGTTTTATAATTGGAATAACTGGCTTAGTTAAAGTTAATGTAAATGAACACTAGAAAGACTGGAATCTAAACAAAGTAGTGGATATTTCATCAGGTTCCAACTGGTTAAAATGTCTAATAACCATTTAGCAGAACATGTTTCTAGAATCAGAGAAGTTGTACTTTTTATGGCAAGGATTTCATTCATTTTTGTTGATGTCACTTCATGGCCACACAGTCTATTTTCTAAGTTGCTTTAGCCCACTTTGTTATGCTAAATAATTGGTTCAAATATCAATAATCAGGAGAGTGCCTGCACTCACAGGAAACCCAATTTCTGACTTCCATGGAGAAAGTCCAGCTTATGAATTAAACTACTTAAAAATTAAGTTCTTTTGAGTCATTCTTTGAAGTTTCTAACACCTAGTCTGAAAGGCAATACTTCTAAAAAGAAAGACAAAAGGAGATCAATGTATAGTCCTACTCATTCCTGATTCGAAAGGAACGTGTTAGAAATTTGTCAAAACATTTTTTCATTACCTCAAATAGTCAAGTCATTCTTAGCCCTCTTAAACCTCTAGGGATAAAAATAAAGGTCTTTGAACTTTAGCATGTAAACCAATCTACCTATTTTTTTTAACTAAATCAAGAACAAACAAAATGCATTGGCTAGTTTTAATATGAATCTATTTATGAGTTCTCTATAAAACTTATTAAAGACATAATCTGACGTCTACACATGGTGCTCTAACTACAAGTCTTTAATGTTTGTCATAAAAATGATTCTCTAATGGCAGCAGGTGTACTTTTTTCTGAATGTGACTTCCTGTAGAAGCAACATGTTGCTATGAAATGGCTTCCAAATCTTTATTTTGCATGGAGCTACAAGAATGTAACCATGAAAATTCTACCATTGAAAGAAAGTGGCTGGTAAGGCAAGCAGTCATAATCAGCAGTAAGAAATTATCATTACTAATGATCTATAGACACATAGCACATGTCTGCCTGCTATATATTCATTGATTCCATCAAAATTTATGGAGTGCCTTTTATTATTTTTTTAAATAATATATATTTTTATTGTTATTTATATCATATACATTTTGTATTCCCCTTGGGTAACCCACCACCAATTCACCTGTGATCCATCTCCGTGGTCCCTTGTGTCCTTTTCTACTCCATTTTGTGCCCTTATCCTCCCCCTCCCCCCACCCCCCAAGAGTCTCTCTCTCCTATTTGGTTTCCCTATAGTCCTGTTATAAGTGAAACCATTCAATATTTTTCTCTTTGTTTCTGGCATGTTTCGCTGAGTATGATCCCCTCTTGGAATACTATTCAGCATTCAAACAAGATAAACACATGCAATTTGCAGCGACATGGATGGAATTAGAGTGGAGTGCCTTTTAGAACTCTACCCAAGTTGTAAAATAGAGATGTAAATGGATTAATACAGTGTAATAAGTGCAATAACAGGAATATCTTTGAAATAATGAGTAATAAAACAATTGCACCTGAAGAGAAGAGCAAAACATGTGGGATAAGATGATCTTTGGTCTGTGCCTTAATGATTCAGTGGGACATCATCATGCATTTCCTCTGTGCTCTAGGCTGAGAATAAAGAGGCACTAGAATCAAGGGCCCAAACCTAACTCTTTTTCAGCAAACTCAAGTTTTTTAAACCTCCAGTTCCTAGCCCTTTCTTTGGAAGTTTGGACTCAAGAGGTTTACAGCAGAATCCAAGAATCTTTATTTGTTTTCAAAGCTCCCCAGATGATATTATGCAAAATTCATATTCTGCTAGTATTATAAACTGAGTAGGAGATGGAAATGGTGGGAAAAAAAGTCATGAAGATGTGCTGGATGGTTTTCAAAGATCTTTTCTCTAAAAAATATAATTTAAGGCAGTTTTTCTCAACCTTCCTTCTGCATATGAGTCATCAGAGGATCCTGGCAAAGGAAAATTTGGATTCAGTGTGAGATAAGACAAGATTCTAAATTTTTATCAAGTTACTAGGTGATATTGATCCTCCTGGTTTGTGAATCACACTTAGCTACTTAAGTTTGAAGACTTACAGATTAAACAGGCACATGTAAAAATTAAGGATATAAGTGTGAAAGGGAGAAAGAAATTCTTCTGATTTTTAACTTCATGGGCTAATGATATTGAATATTTAAAACTATTAATAGCTCTGTTTGAGGGGGATTTCAGTCAGATGGAAATACATACTTTTCTTTTTAACTCCAAATGATTACTTGCTTATTAACTGGACAAGCAATGGTAAAAAAACAAAAATTCTAAAGTTCGATTGACAGAGCTTATATTTCTATCTTTATGTTTTACTAGTTATGACAGTGTAAGCAAAACTGATAACTAGGTAGATAGGTAGGTAAGTAAGTAGATAGATGATAGATAGATAGATAGATAGATAGACCAGTTAGTTCCACATTTTCTTATTTGCCAAGTGGAGGTAAGAACAGTATTTACTCTGGAGTAGAAGCAAAATGTTGTTAATATATGGAAAGCACACAGAACTATAAATTTCAGCCCAGCACAAATCAAGTGAGACAGCAAAATTTACCACTTTATTATTTTTATTTTTGCAGATAATCAATATGAAGGCATATTGAAAGTGAAAGCAGAATTTTTCAACTTGCTGATTTTCTCACAATTCTTTCAGCTTTCTGGAAATCCTGACTTCCTTTGTCTTAAAACATGAGGAATAACCCTCCCACATATTTCTGCTCTATCTGTCTGGATCCACCATATTTTAAAATGCTATATACCAAACTTACTTTTTCTTCTCCTATTTTTATACTACCTAGTTGTCCATAAATTTGAACAATTCTACCACTTCTAATATTGAGTCAGAATTGTTCTTACCAAGGTCAATGAATATTTCCTCTAGGAAAATCTATTTTTTCCACATTGTTAATCACATCCACCTCGATATTTTAAAAACATTTCACAGTAGTAGAAAAGAAAATTTCAAAATCAGATAATATTCACAAGTACTATTAAAATTCTAAATAAAGCCAGAACCTCTATAACCTGGGATTCAATTGATAATCCATTGGAGAATAAGTGAGCAGATAGGCAAAGAGGGGATAGGTAAGTATTCCAGCATTAACAAAGCTCAGCGATAGAAGGAGTCAGATGAGTGTGAATTAAAGAAACCATTGTGAGAGGAAAAAAGGCACTTGAGCTTGAGAAATGAAAAGAGATAAGACTAAGAGTATCGTGAGGGGTAGCAACTTTGTACTATGTCAGCTTGGCAAGACTGAAACTGTATAGTCTCAAGTTAGAGTTGAACAAAAGAGAAATTTGCATGAATGTAGGAAGGTAGCTATGACTACATAGTCACAATCTTCTGATAATTTTTAAGACTGGAAATAGTGAGAGACAAAAAGTGTCTCACTTTGCTCTACTCTATATCCAGGTCTTCTCCTTACCTGTGAGCTCTGCCAACCAACAGCAATCTGAGATCATTCCTGGCCTGTGGATGTCTCATAGGCTTCTTCAGCAGTTCCCTGTATGGCTCTGCTCCATGTGTCTTATTGCAGGAGGTCTGCAGAGGGACTTCTCTCCTACTCCAATTCACCTTCTACACTTTCAATCCCATAGCTTCTTGCACAATTGTCTAGGTCTTATTCCTAAAATGAATACATCATCTTCTGCTTTCCTGATTGACACTGCTTACACCAGATTTCACAATTAAGTCTTGATCTCATAGAAAGTAATTGAACATTATTCTCAAGCAGGTAGTGACAAGGTAAATGTGATCTTCAGGGAGATGGATCTAACAATCACATTCATCCTGATTTCCTCCTGCATTGAGAAATTTAACAACTGAAATCAGGGCTAAGAACTAATGGGTTCTCATGATAGTTCAAATGGCAGGTAATCAAATCATCAGGATGGAGACAGAAATAAAGAAATGATCACCAGCTCTTCAAAATCATTGACTCTGGTATTCCTCTTTTGAGAGCCTTTATGGTACAATATAATCCCAGGCACACAGCAGAAACATATCCATAAATAAATGAGATGGACTTTTCACTAATTAATACAATAAAGGAAATACTTCCCAATTTCCATTAAAATATGTTTCATAAGGCCACAGAAGTTGGATATTTTCCTTTCCATTACTGTGTTTTCAGTGCCTTGAAAAGTGTTTGGCATGTCGGCCTAAATATATACTTATTGAATTAATAAATTAATTATTAGTGGCAGTAAACATCGCAAATCTTTATTTAAATAGATAAAAGGGTATATTCATGACTTTCACAAGAAAGTTTCCAAATCAGACTTTACAGAGTACTACATAACGTTTCCAAATACTTAATCTACCAATTAAAATTTAGAATTTCAGAGTGCAAAATCCCATAGAAAATAATTTGATGAAAAAAAAATTATGCTATTGGTCAGCAAAAAAAAAAAAAAGCATATGCTTAATATCTTTCTGTCATAGGAGTCTTTATTGTTGTTGCTTTTTTTCCCTAAGCAAGAAATGATATTGAGAGGTTTTATTCTCACCATTCAGGAAAATCATTTTTTGGCTATAAATATTAATGGGTTTAGTAATAAATTACACACTTGAATGGCATTTTATTACTTAAAACTAAAATATTAAAAACCTTATTTGAAATGCACAGAGAAATCATGTAATTTAAATCACCTTAGACTTAGAAATGGACTGCAAAGTACTGCTTAGAAAGAAGTATAATTCTTAAAATATGTATTTTAGTAATGGACCACCATAGTCCACAGAATAATCTAAAAAGAAAGTGGATAGGTCCTCTGGTGCAGTATACATTCTTCAGATAAGCAAATTTTTTTATTTGCTTCCTCAGCCCATTCTTTAATAGCATAAGCACTGAAGTTAGAATTCATAAGACTAATTTCTCCAATGATTAAAATAAGATTTTCTGTTCTCTGAAAATAAATTTACGAACAATGTTACAAATGAAGAACATAATATTCTCAAAAGTATATCCTACAGATTGGCCACATGAAATACATACTCAAAAGTAGGTCTCCAAATAATATTTCATCACTTGGAAAATTTGGAATTAATAATTAAAGCACTCATATTAATTCAATTCCTGACTATATAATAGATGAATTTCTCAGATTAATTTTATCTGATCATTTTAGAGATAGAAATAATAATTTTATTCGGGAATCAATCATGATCATGATATCTTCAATCATGAATAAAACACAAAGATATTGTCCTTGCCCTGAATAGCTTTGTTTAAACTTCCTTAATTCTAATATATTACAAAATTACTAAATATGTGACTTGTTTCTAGATGCTTAATAGAGTAATAAACTAGATTACTTTTATGTAAGCTGAAATAAGTTTTAAATTTAAGTTTTAAAGCTTATTTGGCCACTAATCATTTTAATTATTTTTATTTTAATGTCACTTCCCCATTAAGAATGTGACTCCCCTTTACTCACAAAATTTAAAAATCTGGTATCTTTAGCTTGACAGTCAAAACTCGCTCTACTCTACCCCAAGTTTTCTTTTTCGCCCTACTTTTTGTTTTTCTTATGTTTTCCAGTATATACCAGCTACAGCCTGAACGCTACACCTCCACCATTTCTGTAACATGAATGGGAAGTTAAAATATTCTCCCCAGGTACTAACTACTCTCATTCTTGAAGGTTATATCAAGTACCTACTCTCAGTTTCACAAAATGCCCCCATTTCTTCTTTCCTGTCCATACACTTCAGAGTTTGTACCTTTTTTACCACCTGGTATTAGTTTCCTATATATCCATCTCCCATGCCAACCAGATTATGAGTTTATGAAGAAAATGAATCTTATCTCTTCACATTTATTTTATCATATAAACAGAGAAGTGCCCCATTAATAGTTGTGAGCTGGACTGAACTGAGATGAATTGAATAGGAGTGAATCAAACTGAATTGGTATTGAGAGCCAGGGAGATCGTGGGGAGGGAATATGACAGCAGACCAAGTTCTCCAGTGTTGCCAAAAATCATTTATGAGCTCTGAAATCTCTACTAGTCACTGTTAGGAGTATATACAAGGGAAAACACCTTAAAGAACCCTCATAGTAAAGAATTCCTCATTATATCAAATTATATATTTGAAGGAGGGAGGAATAAAGCTCAGTTGGACCAGGTGATTTATATACAGTGCTATTTAATCTTCAAAAAAAAACCATGCAAATGAAGACATCACATTTATGAATGAAAAACTGAGGTCCAAATTCACACAGCAAGTGATAGATAGAATAAGGGTGCAAACTACTCCCGTTATATCCCAGGATTTGCATTCTCAACCACAGTGAGGTGCCTTTAGTCTTACATTGTATTGCTATCCATACATTAATAAATGTCATTCCTATTTTTTAAATTAAAAAGTTCTTACTAACTGCATGCCAAACCTGTTACCCCAAGGATATCTGTATAACACTTTGCTTGCTTTCAGTCTTTTCCTAAGAGAATAAGCAATCAATGTATATTATATCAACATATATTATATGCCACACAGTATAATTTCTCACTTTAAAACATGCAAGCTTTCCATGTTATCCCCACATTCAACTTTAAAGTGTTTTTATTTACTATATTCCAATTATATATTAATCATGATTAAGTGTTGCAATATTATACATTGTTTTCTTTTACTAATATAAAATTTTGGTAAGCATTGTTGGGCTTAAAGATTTTTTGCATCTCTAATTATTTGACATTTAAATTTTAACTTTTATGGGAAAAGGAAAGAAACACAGAAATTAAGCTATATCTAATTTCATACTTTTGCAAAATAATGGACTCTAGATTTTGGTGCAAGTCATCTAACAGGATTTCTCAGCCTCAAGCACAGTTAACATTCTGGACCAGATAATTGTTGTAGGGGGCTTTCTTGTTCATTCTTAAAATGCACAGAGACAAACTTGGACAAGGTTATGTGAAAAAGAACATATTTGTGGTAAGGTAAGATCAGAGGTAAAAATTTCTCCCAATGCTCTTTTGACTAGAAGGACTTTTGAACCAGGATCCTGGTCTTTATCCCTAGACACCTGTGTAAACTCCATCCATGCACTGATGACAATCAAATACATTTCCAAATATCTCTCCAAACATTTCAGTATAAGGGTAAGGGAAAGCAGTAATATCTTGTAATTCATTGATCTAATGCAATAGACTCAGTCCTAGTATAGCCATCAACATTTATGACACCTGAGCTTGGAAGAGGAAGAAAAAAAAATTATCATATTAAAAACTGGTGAAGGTCCTTAAGAACAGAATAAAAATTTACATAATATAAGACAATCAAAATACTCAGCTTCAAAGAAATATAAAAATCATTCCTGAATACCCAAACAATATTTAAAAAACGTGTAGGAAATAAGTAGTAGTTTTGTGCCAAGAATGACAAAGCTGAATATATAAAAGACAGTCCTTTAATAGCCTGCAATATAAGACACTTCACAGTAACCAGTTGAAAAATGAAGATAAAACTTTGAATAGAGACAGCTTAATATGTAAAGAAAAAGAAGGAGTAGAGGTTAATGAATTATTTCTAAATCAATATAATGTAATAAAATTCCCTCTTCTGTGAAAATGTGAAATTTGCATTTATACCCAGTGAAATATAGATGAACAGTGATTGTGCTTATTACACCTGTCACAGAGAAAAAAAATCAGGGCACATTATCTACTAGTTACGTTTCTTCAAAACTGATTAACCTTAATACATTTTCCCCCTCACTGATCTTGCAGAGTTTACTGAATATAGCATGTCTTGATTAAAATTGCCCACATCTTAATTCAAGTCACCCCTTTCTCTAGCTCCTATATCTTTGATCATTTATTTAAATTAGCTGCTTAATGGGAATAATGCCATCTCTTAGTCATGATATATTTAAAAACTCAAATAGGGAGTCCCCAAAATTAAATTTTCAAGAAAATTAAGCATAGATATTAAAATAACAGTGTTGTGGCCAACTGTACGTATTTAAGATAGAAATTCTTTGATGGAAAGAGAAGTCTGCACAAAGGTTCAGACAATTTTGCTGGTGTTAAACAGTGCCATGTGTTTGCAGTGTGAGACCTCTCTAATTTCTCTGATTCAGGTATTTTTTAAGTACCATTATGATATGTCATCTTTGAATGAATATTTGATATGAATATTTGAATGAATATTGATATGTCATCTTTGAATGAATATTTTTGTTAACTGAGTGCGGGTTGCATTTTTGTTATTTGCCTATATAGTAACAGATTGAATTTCCCCAACACTTGGTCTGATTTTAGCAGTTAGAAAACTAAAAACACCTAACTATCTACTTGTAGAGCCATAGTTTATGAAAAAAAAAAGATAAATACTATCTTTTTTATTTGGGTCAGTTCTACTACTATTCTGACCCAAACTGCACAACTGAAATATTTGGGAATTTTTTCATTTACAAATCTACAAGGTAATCTAAAGGGTAGAAGCATGAAACCAATGGAATTATTCCAAGTGCCACACAATGAGACCAGTGACTCTTTCAATTAGATTAATTTACTAGAATAGTGAGTACTGCATGCATTATTTCTTGGCAAATAGAGACTTTTTACAACTAAATATGAAATATATTTTTCTAAATTAAAATTTGTTGAAAAACAAATTCTTTTCAGCCTCATAATAAAATCAGAAAAATTCTTAACTTCCTAAAAAGATTGAGTCATAAATATTGAGTACTTATGCTTCTAACTGATGATCCCGAAGGCCTGCACTTTATAATATTTTTGTAGTATAAATTTTTTTTCTATTTGTGTACTCATGAAGTACAATGTAAAAATGAAACTATCTCCCTGTCATCTTAAGTAACAATGGCTAACTCATTATTTAACTCATCTCTGCTGTGTAGTACCTTGAATTATACACACAACCATTATGACTCTCTGCTCCCCACTCACCCTCATCCCTACTTCAGTCTCAGGGTTGACTACTTTATGCTATAGCCCTCTCAAAAGAAAGCACATGGTATATGCTTTAGAAAGGGAAAAAAATGTAGATTGAAACATGACTAAAATTGTAACTCTTCTGCTTGAATGGATAAATGATTCGCCCTTATTAGGTCAGCTGAATGTAAGAAAACTGATTAAACATAATATACATTTTTTTACAAGAACACTACTTTTGCCAAGTTTCTTTTAATACGAGTAAAAAGAATATCACCAGGTTCACACAGAAAAAAAAAAACAGGGTTTTAAAGTATGTCAAATATTCTCAATTTTAAAGCATACGGAAGTAATGAGAACTGTGTTTGAAAAATATTTTTAGAATTTTTAAATTAATTTTAAAAATAAAGATTGTATGGAGAGATGCACATTATAGAGTGTTAAATGGTTATGTATGTTAGAGGAGAAATTCTACTAGGAATAACGAAGAATAAGCACAAATCTAGTTCTTTTTAGAGCCTGCTGAGATTCAGTTCCTCTGCAACAGAGCCAAGAAAAGTGTGAGACAGAATATCCTATTTTCTTTCTTGTGTCTGGTGACTACTTTAGTTGAATAGGTGACTTCATCGTTTTCTTGCACTTTTTGTAATTCTAAGACAATTTCCAGTGACACATTTTCCTCAAATAGTCTAAGGCATCAATTCAAATCTTATTTACACAAAAATTTCTAGGAAAAATATTTATCTGAAACATAGTCCACTTTCTCTCTCTCTCTCTCTCTCTCTCTCTCTCTCATCAGTATTACCCAACAGAAGTTATTAAGTTTTTTTTCCTATGGCAATTAATACAAAATTGCCAACATCCATCATTTTTAATGCAAGCAATACTCATACCCATCAGGGAAATACATAAGAGACAAAACCCAGATTGCTTAAGGTTGATCGCAAGGTCAGTCTCAAAGATACACCAGAAACATTTACAGGCTGCTAAAATTGTATATAATTTGTCAGTAATATTTTAGAGTACTCTTTACTAGATAAGCTGTATCTCTGTAATTTGAAATGGCCAACATAAGTTTTCATTCAAAGAGAGAGGCGTGGGCTAAGTTAAATGCAAGAAAACATATTTATGGCAAGGCAAATAGATCAGTTGTAGACATCTCTCCCGGTGCTCTTTACTTAAGGGTTGATACACCCTTTTGATTCAATACAAATTGTTTAACAATAAGCCTTGCACTTATTTTTGTTTGGGGACGAACTAAACTGTGAGGCTTGACAAATATTTTACCTCTGACTTTGTTAATGGAAGATATATCAATTGAACAAACACACAAGAAGATAATTACAGAAAGTTTGCAAATTTCTAAATTTAATTTTACAACAGATTTTTGAAGATGTCAGTATATTTCTAACATGAGATGATGATGATCCAGAAGTACAAAAGACTTCAGCAAAAACAAAAACGAAATTTGAAAACCAGGATAAAAATATAATCCTCTTATGGTAAAGTAGTGAAAAACACTAAAAATTTAGCAGTATAGGCACCAAATAAATAAAAGTTCTTTCCAAGAAGCTAAAACAAAAGGATAATCCATAGATTAAATCTCTAAGGAAGAAAACTTACAGGAAAGGATAAATATTAATGCTGTTATATCATTTTAAAATAACACCAGATTAAAAAGAACCACTGGGTACCTTCATGCTTATTTTTTCCATGAAGAAAAGTTGTATCAGCTCTGGCGGGAGAGATCAAATGATTTCAGAAACCACATCCTCGTTACTCAGAACCAGATTCCACCTTTTAGTATTTCAGTGTTATTCGTTCTGTCCCCAATTTCTCCCTTTGAAACCACTGGTTATGTTCTCAGTGGCCCAGTGACCACTGCTGATGTTAATCACGTCCCTCATTTTCATAACCATGGTGGCGTTTAACACAAACTGGGTCAGGCAAGAGAGAAAAGTTATAATGGTGGAGCAGGTTAATGGCACTAGAAATATTAAGTTCACGTACACATACACACACACACACACACACACACACACACACACATACTGACCTCCCTATTAAAAAAAAAAAAAGACTTTTAGGGCCTCCCCAGTGGCGCAGCGATTAAGCGCTGCAGTGTGGACCTGTTGGCAGCAGCAATGCAAGTTTGACACCCAGCTAGGGGCATCCCCACATGGTGCAGCAGACCTCTCCTGCCTCTCCCACTGCTCCCCTCAGCAGTGTGCTTCCGTTCATCTGTCTGTTCTGCTCCCCATCCTGTCTCTGGTGAACCTTCTCGGCGCCCAACACCTCTGGTCTGTACCCCAGCTTGTATGCATGAATAAATAAATCTTTTTAAAAAAAGACTTTTAAATTGGAGGTAAAATTAAGAGTCTGGTTTCCTTTTTCTGATTTTTAATGATAAATGTTCACTACTGGTGAATATATACACCATTTTGATATTTCTGTAGCAGTTCACATTCATAAAGCAAATGTTTCTTGTTTCATTTTTTGGATTCTACACTCCTCTCCATGGTAGAACTCACTTCAATGCTTCTAGATTAGCAAGAGCCTACAATCCACTTACACATAATAACCAGAGCACCATCATTCTATGAAAGCAGAAACAATATCCCTTTACCTCTTTTGTTTCCCTCAAATGTAAGTTAATCTACAATTCCTATTTTATTAGAAAGGAAGGCCAAGTCAGTCTGAGCTTCTTCACACTCAGTTCACAGTGAATATGTATATTGTCAATTCAGGGTGCAACAAAAAGATTCATCTTTGTCAGCTCTAGTTTTTCCAAAGTATTATCTATTGATACATAATAAATGACCCTCCAAAAGAACACAATCATAATTTGTAATCTTTCATCATTTCCATGAACCAACGCGTTTGATAAGACACAACAAGATCAGCCCCCATGCGCTCCCAGATGTCTGGGACCCCAGCTGAAATTTGAAGAATGTGGTTCTAACCAATGGATGGTTTGTTCACTCTTGTGTCTTAAAGTTCATGCACCCAAGACTTTAGGTGGGTTGAAGACTGGAGCATGTACACATGGCTCTCCATGTGCCCAGGGCTTTCTTATAACATGGTGGTTTGCTTCAAAAGGCAAGTGTCCTGACAGAGAGACAGAGACAGGGAGAGACAGAGACAGAGATGGGACGGAGACTGTAATCTTTTATTACCTAGTCTCTGAAGGCACAAACATCACTTCATCACACTCTATTGATTGTGACAGCACAGGGGAAGGGGTCAGCGGCCCACCTTTCAGCGTAAGAAGTATGAGTCACATTATAATAGAAGCATATGAAATAGGATAAATGTATTGGAAGGGGCATCTTTGGAAATCACAATCTACTACTAACAGTAATAGAATGATGTGTGTTTAGACTCATTGATGTAAAGGAAGAATGAATTACTAAACTCACCCATCTTCCAAATATTTTCAACTCTTTGTTTCACAACCATGAATTTTCTCTATATATACAGAGCAATATGCTAGGAAGTGTTAGAGAATATTTGTTTACCGTAATATAAGACATGGACTCTGCCTTCAAAGACCTAACCATTTATTTTAGTCCCTCCACCAAGCCACTCATACCCATACCCTATCTGCCTTCCTCCTCCATCCCCTTTTCCCTTCCCCCATTCCTCTGACAATCACAGACTTAATCATTTTTAATGTATTGCATTTCCAAAACACTTTCTATTTTCAAATCTCATAGTTTGACAATATTACTTCATTCCTTAAAGACCCTTTTGGCTATATCTATTTTGAATGTAAATAAACTAAAATTCAAGGGCATTTAGAGACAAATAACGTAATAAAAACTTTACAGTTTTGCATTAGAGAAAATTTTCCAGTAGTTATTTAGCATCAAGTGAATTTCTTTCTCCAGGTAGACTTTAGGTGTATAATGCAATTGAAAAGAAGTAATAAAATTAGTAATTCAAATAAAACTATTAGAATCTTAGATTTAATCCTCCTCAATATACCCTCTACTCTTATATTTTAAAAATAGAAAGAGAAAAATATTCGGGGTAAATAAGGATAGAAACTCTAAAAGTAGAGACAACAAATAAGGACCCCAAGTCAGATAACTAAGTGTTTGTCCTTGGTTGGAACTGACTATGCACAAGCAAAAAGTAATGAATATTTTACTTCCCTTGGTGCTTGTAGACATTCTCTAAAGGAATAAGCAGATATTTTACTAACATAGGTATTAAGAATTCTTTTTTTTTAAAGATTTATTTATTTATGCACATAAGCTGGGGTGTAGGCCAGAGGTGTGGGGTGGTGAGAGTATTCACCAGAGACAGAGTGGGGAGCATAACAGGCAGATCGACTGAAGTACACTGCTGAGGGGAGCAGCAGGCGAGGCAGGAGAGGTCTGCTGCACCATGTGGGAATCTCCCTGCCTGGGGATCAAACTCGTGCTGTAGTGGCTCTGGACAGCTTCACAGTGCTGCGCTTAACCTATTGTGCCACTAGGGAGGCTCCGATATTAAGAATTCTTGAAACATGCACATAAGCAGAATACAAAATTTCAGTATGTCAGTATAAATGAAAAGGCAACTAGTATTTGTCCAGAGTTCATGCATGTTTTTTTGGATTGTCATAGCAAAGTTCCACAGACCAGGTGTCTTAAACAGAATATATAGTGTCATAGTTTTAGATGCTAGAAGTCATGATTTTGGCAAAGTTGATGCCTTCAGAGCCCTCTCTCCTTGACTTTTAGAGGAACCTGTCTGCACGTGATCTTCCCTCTCTGTGTCTCTTTCTAGTCACATGGCAGTCATTTAATGAAACACCATATTGCATTAGAATACATCAAATGACCTTATCTTAACTAATTATACATGCAATAATACCACCGCCAAAGAAATTCACACTTTGACTGGATTAAAGACTTGGATATAAGACCTGAAACAATAAAGTTTATAGAAGAAAACATGGGCAATGCATTCCATGACAATGGTCACAGAGATGTCTTTGGGGACTCTATTCCAGAGGAAAGGGAAACAAAAATACACAAATGAGACCACATCAAACTACAGAGCTTCTGCACAGAGAAAGAAAATATCAACGTATAGAAGATTTCCTATTTAATAGGAGAAAGTATTTGACATCATGCATGCAGCAGGGTGTTAATATCAAGATATATAAAGAACTCATGCAACTCAACAACAACAAAAATGCAATAAAAAAAATGGGCAGAAGATGCGGACAGATACATCCCAAAAAAGACCTAAGATGGCCCACAACACATGAAAAAATGTTCATCATCATTTATTAGGTAAATGCAAATCAAAACCACAATAAAATATCACCTCACATCTATAACAATAGTCTGTATTAAAAAAAAACAAACAAAACACAGGAAACGAGTGTTAGTAAGAAAGTAGGAAAATAAGAACTCTCATACACTGTTAGTGCTACTAAAAACTAGTGCAAACTCTGAAAATGGATGTTCCTAAAAACTAAAATGAGATCTACTATATGACCCACCAATTCCACTCTAGGTATCTGTCCTAAGAAAGCAAAAGTACTAATTCAAAAGGACAATCACACCTGTATGTTCAATGAAGCACTATTTACAATAGCCAAAATTTGGAAACAGTGTTTAAGTATCAATGACAGATAACTGAATAAAGAAGATACGGTGTATATATACACAATGGAATAATATTCAGTAATTATTTTTAAAAAGATGTAATCTTGTCTTTTGTGGCAACATGGATAGAACTCGAGGGGATGGAACTAAGAAAATCAGTCAGAAGAATAAAGACAAAATACTGGATGATTTCACTCAGAGTGGAAAACAGAAGAACAAAAGAAAGGAACAGACAAAATCCAAACCAAAGTAGCTTCTAGGATTCTGACTGCAAAATTGAAGTTATGGAGGCAGAGAGGGACAGATCAGGGGTGGGGGGTACCCAATGGTTTGTGGTGGAGGGCTGCTGGGACTTTGGTGGAAGGTATGGTGTGGTAGCATACATTTGAAGAGATGTGAATCTGTACTCCTAAAACTTATATAGTGTTGTAAATTAATATTACCTTAAAAATAAAGTCACATTTTGATGTACGGCATTAGGATTTCAATATATGTATTGGACATAGCAGAGGTCCATAAGACAAATAGAGGGAGAGAGACAATCAGTGGGGGGGGAGGGGGGGAGGAAGGAGCCGGAGGGAGGGAAGGGAAAGGGCACAAAATGGAATAGAAAAGAACACAAGGGACCATGGAGATGGATCACGGGTGAATTGGTGGTGGGCTACCCTAGGGGAATACAAAATGTAAAA
>PVIJ01018781.1:0-25455 GCA_004024925.1 Scalopus aquaticus
CAAAAAAAAATGTACCGTGGACATCATTTCTGTAACTATAGGGGCCTAAGAACCACTTTTCATGGCATCTGCATATTAAGTTTATATTATCAAAAGCTAAGACTGTCTCAACTTTAAGTATCTTGTGTCAGCCTTAATTATCCCTGAAATGAATAACTTATGTTCCTTTGGATATACCCCAAACTTTCCCATTCTCATGCATTTATTCAAACTATTCAGTCTATCTAGAAGAAGTTTCCCTATCAAATATTCTTCTAACCAAAAGCACTGCTGGCCCAAATCCTGTAAAAGCTCAAGTCTTATTTCAAGAACTGAGTTATTTGAGACTTGTTATAGTTATTTTTTTGTGAATTAATGTTTTGCCTCCCAGTGAGAATTTATTTCTTAAAGACTCAAACTAGTCTTTATATTTCTTATGTTCAAAATAATAGCTGCTTCAGATCCTTTGACAAAGTAGACATTAAAAAAATATGTTGATCACTTATTTAATTTGAATATGAGATCTAAAAGCCTCATCGAGTCATGTAATATTTGCACTATTTAGAAGTCTGAACCACACAGAAATTGTTAAGGATTTTGATTAAAAATGACAAACTTCTAGATTTTCCTAATTCAACACATCCCAACTGTGTTTTGTACTTTCTGCATATTTATCTAAGCAACTGAATAATCTGAATTCAAGTTTTGAATAATAAGCTTAAGGCATGGCAAGGTCTTCAATCATCAGGAAAGATTCAATTATATCCAGAGTGTGTACTTCCAAAAGAGGAATAGGACTAATATTTTGAAAAGATTTTCAACAGAGGAATTGAACTCTAATGTTTTCCTGGTTTTCTTATACAGTAAATGAAGCCACCACAAGCCTCATCCTCAACCTGATTCATGAGCTCTTTTCTGTAACAGCTTATCTTCCCAGATAATTAAGAGGGAGGGAGACATGAAATAGAGTGTGCTAAGGACTGACTGCTTGTGTTTTCTGCAAATTCTTAGGTTGAAATCCTAACTCTCTGATAATATTTGGAGGTGGGGTCTTTGGGATGTAATTAGATGATGAGGGTAGAGTCCTGGTGAATGGGATGGTGCCTTTGTAAGACAAGTTGAAGAGCTAGGAAGTCCTTTTCTGCCATCTGCAAACAAGGAAGTGATTCCTCACCAGACACAGGATTGCTGGTGCCTTGATCTTGGACTTCTCAGCCTCCAGATCTATGAGAAATAAATTTCTGTTGTTCAAGTCACCTGGTTATAAACATTCTGTTATAAAAGCCAAAATGAACAAAGGTAGAATTTTTGTACCTACTATAGCCATGATGCTTTATAGACACAATCTCAATCTGACAAGCTACCCCACCAGGCAAGTAGTATATACCACTGTTTTAAAGATGATGAAACTGAGACTGGAGAGGAACTTAAGTAACTGCTCCAAGCTGACAGAGCAGAGAGTAAACCCAGATCCAAATCTAGCTCTCCTTGGTTTTAATCCTTATATTTCTGTCACTGTACTATGTTACATTCTTGCAGTATTTCCATAGCAATTTAAATAGATGAGATAAATGAGTTGAAATTAAAAAAAAAAAGTTTAGTGGAAGTGCAGTGTGGCGTAATGAAGCAAAATGAAGCACTGGACCTGGTGATAGATATGGTTTCACTTGACCTTAAAATCACTCTGCCTTAAAATCATAAAAGCAGATTATAAATGCTGAAAGAAATGCATCTTGAAAATCACTTATCTCTACCCAATATTCTCCCTTTCCAGAAGAGAATTGGTGGCCCAAATAAAGTCACCTGCCTATAGACACATAAGAGCAGAATTCAGGTTTATCAAACTTGTCTGGAGCGCCTACCACAATTCAGTATGGTAATGGTTTACGAGTGATGCTGTGGCAGAGGAAATATGGGAATGACGACAATATAAAACTAATTAAAGAATTAAGCTACTGTTTATGTGAAAACAAATTAAAAAATACATGTTGAAGCCGTCCACATCTCTGTCTGCACTGATGAGCGTCCCCTCCCTGGCCCATATCCTGCCCCTCTCCATACACAGGTCCAGCGGCTATATAGTCTTTCTTTCATTAATCTCTCTGAGGTCTCTCACTTTTTACAGCTACTGCACAAAAAAAATCATTAAAAAATTCTCCATCTCTACATACCACAGTCTAAGTGGTCCACTTGTGATGACTGAATATATGGACTAAATATATATGTATATATCTTCACATGTTGAAGTCCTAACCCCCAGCATGATGGCATTAGGAGGTGGGGTTTGTGAGGTGTAATTAGGTCATGAGGGTGGAGTCCTTATAATGAAGTAGTACTCTTATAAGAAGAGGCCAAGAGATAGCTGGTGCCTTAATCTTTCTATAACTGAACTAGCAAAAGCATCCAAACTGGTTTCCACATGTCACCTTAATCTTTAAACTCCATTCTCTCCTCAAAGCCAAGGATATTATTTTTCAGATTGTAGATTAGATCATGCCAACACTTAAAAGTTTTTAAATTGCTTTCTATTGCACCAACAAAAAGTCTTACTCCTTGCCATTCCCTCTAAGAACATACCTCCTCAGATGCTTTTACCTGCTTAGTTACTCAGCACCAGTTCTTTTCTCCTCCTGCAATGTGCCAAGTTTTTTTCCTGCTGGGTCTTGAACTCCCTGCCCACTCTGCTTGATAAGTTTCCCACTTTCTGTTCCTCCCTAAAATGTCACCCCTTAAAGTCCTTACCATTATTTTAAATCTTGCTTGCTTGTTTACATTTTGGTGATTCCCCACCTAGAAAGTGAATTCTCTAAGCGCAGGGCAGGGCTTTTATCCATCCTGTCTACTCTTTACAAGGAACTTCTCAGTATTAGAGCAGCGCCTGGTAGATAATAGGTTCTCAAAAAATATTTTTTGACTGACAGGAGAAATTATGTAGAAAAGAAGTGTGAAACTTGATTTAACCTAACATTTCTTAAATTTATTTAACCACAGAGCCTTATCTACCATTGTAAAGAATATTCATTATCCCAGGAATCACTTCCTAGAATACATTTTGGGTTTATCAGTACTGGGAAAAGCTAAAGTTTAAGACCTAGAAGAGCTTCAACATTCACTTGAAAAACTTGAAAGTATCTTGTAAATGGACATTTTGCAGGTCTTTGAGAGTTCAGGATATTTTTATTAGGAGATGATAGTGTTAAAAGTAAGTTATTGGTTATCTTTTCATTGAAATGTGGGTTAAGAGGATCAAAACAGCAACACAAGATTACGGGACTCAGAGATAGATGAGGTGTTGGAAATGGGAGAGGAGTCCAGACAGGATGTGGCAAAACTGAGGGATATGACTGACTGAGGGTAAAGGCCCAGCAAAGCTTTCCTACTTCTGAAGGAATTTTTAGAAACAGAAACCTTCAGTTGGAAACTTGTCTATTTTTATACTGTGTATGTTTTCTGTAATTATTTCTCTTTTGTTTTCCCTCATGTTTAGTAAAGCTGCTCTTGAAAATACCAGCCTATTTCAGTTATGCCAAGGGAAAACATTTTTGTCCACACTGATATTTTTAAAGGGAACCATACAGCCTTAGGTGAGGCAAGACTAGGTGGTGTGGTGAATAAGGAATCTGAAAAACAGAAACGCAAGGCAAAGAAGAAATTCAAGCCACAGAGTCAGAGGGAGTGGTTTAACCCCTTCAAAACTAGAGAATAACTTGGTCCAGATCTGATCTGTTGAAACTTTGGAAGTTTTGTGCTGAATCCTGATTTAATAAAGCAAATTCTTTACAAAGTCACATATATTTAAAAGCAAGTTATATTTAAAATTAAGCTATAAAACAGTTGATAAAGAAAGGAATTGTCTAGTTGCATTAAAAGCCATAGGGGAAATGAGGTGAGTGCTTGAGAACGTCCTCAATGATTTGAAATGTACGCAAAGAATATGTAGGTTTTGTGCTAAGAAGAGTACTCTGAGTTTGGTCTTCAGTTTCTCAATCTTTGATTGCATTGAGAATGGTGGCTAGTTTTTGTTTGGGGGACAAGCATTTACTTTATGCTGGAGGAACCAATGGGGAACTATTTTAGTCACAAAGATGTCTGAAGCCCAGGGGAATAACCTGTTGGCAAAGGCTTAAGAGAGTTGGATTTTTTTACTTAGTAAAAGACTGGTTCTGTGGCAGATAGATTGCAATCCTGTAGGGATAATTGGGTTGTTTTGTGATTTATTTTCTAAAAAACTAACAGTGAATATTATTATCTTGAAATTATGGCTTTATAAATGATGTTCTTTGCTGTCTTGATTTCCTACAATCCGTAATATACAGTAGACAGCCCCATAATCAATCTCTTCTAAACTGACTGGCCAAATTCAAAGCAACTCTCCTGGTGGGAGGTTACATCCATTATTGAGTGGTATGACTAGGAGAGTCTGTTCAAAAGAACAGACTTTAATTTTATTAATTATGATTTTTTTTTTTTTTTAAGTAGAGCTTGTCTTATGGAGCATGTTAGTCAATGTTCTCCAGAGGTGCTGTGGAACAAAGAAGAGTTCCTATACCAGTTTGAGGGTTATTAGCAGGAGAATTCTCTCTTACTCCTGGCAGTATTAACTTTGAGTTCTACTCAGGCCTTCAACTGATTGGATAAAACTGAGCCACATTATAAAGCAAAATCTTCTTTACTTGAGCTATTGATTTGGACAGTAATCTCATCCCAAAACACCCTCCTAGAAACACTAAGAATATTTGACAAATATCTTAGTACCTTGTGGTCCCATAAATTTGATATATAAAATTGGCCAATTGCCACAGGAAGTGAGAGGCTTGCATAATCAGATTTCCATCCAGCTGTTGAACTGGCTCCAGAAGCAGGTTGGACATAAGGAGGAAGAGAATCAGGCATAGCCAGCAGACTCCATGACAATGACAGTAACATGAGATTTAATTTAAATTTTTCTTTTCTATTACATTTCCCAAGTGTTATCTTTAAGCCTTTGTATTATGGTTTGATATGTGTTCCTCTAAAAGAGAGATATCAGAGTTCTAACATCTAGTACTTGAAAATGTCATCATATTTGGATATAGGGGTTTTACAGAGGTAATCAAGTAAAAGAGATCACCAGAGTGGGCCATAATCCAATGTGAATGGTGTTCATAAAAGAGGGGCCATTTGGACAGAGACATGTATAAAGAGAAGACAGCTTTAAGAGACAAGGGAAGAATACAGTCATTTACAAATCAAAGAGAAAGGTCTGGAACAGATCCTTACCTCACATATCCCAGAAGCAACTACCTTATTTTTAGATCTCTAGTTTCCAAAACTCTAGTTTTCAAAAATTTCTGGCCACTCAATTTGTGATACTTTGTTATGAAATTTCCAGGAAACTAATACACTTACTATAGTCAATTACACATAATTACCTATGTTAACTATACCTGGAAGAATGGACAAAGGAGTTGATGCATATCTATGGAATGAAGCCCCAGGGGTAAGAGAACAGCTGACTGGAGGACAGGTCAGGAGATGGCAGAAGCATGGGGAAAGAAGCCTAGAGAAGTCTTTCCCGGGAGAGTGGCCAATGAGATACCGAGGATGACAGTACTTTGTATTCCAAAAAGGACCATGAGTAAGGGCAGATAGCATCATGATTGTTGACCATATCACCTACCGGTTACCATTGGAAAAACTACTGACGCAACTATTTCATAATGTTCATTCCTGTGTTTGATCAACTGAGAAGCATTAATGGGTCTTATATTAACTTTTTAAATGTTAAAAATTAGAAGGCTTGTATTAACATTGACAATGTTGAAAAATAAAGGCTATATATTAACTTCAATGCTGTTAAAAATTAAAGGGAAATGATTACATCTGCATCAATAATTGAAACATGTCTTGATAGAATATGCATGGCAGTTGCAATGATTATAACATCATGCCTTGTGCACACATCTCTTTGTCTGAATACTTCTACACCAACATTGTCTCCCAGGGACTCCTTCCACAAAATGCTGCCCTATCTCTAGGTCAGAAACACCATAAAGACATAAGAATGTAGAAAAGAAGAATAAGTAGAAATAAAGAAAGGAAGAGAAGAAGAGAGAAAGGGATGGGCAGAGGGAAGGACACAGGACATTTTCTTAACCCAGAGTAAAGTTCCATTCCATTGGAAATCATCAGATTTGGTGCCAGATAATAATGGATATTTCTAAAGTAAATTTTTAACAAACATTGTTATTAAATTATCAATGTGGATAAAAATGTTGTTTAATACTTAATCTTCAAAAAGTAATGCTTTTTTAACATGAAGTAAAACATTTCATGGTTTATTTCTAAAAATTTTTAAATAGCAGAAAAGGAATGGTGGAAATACCCACTAATTTCAGAAAGTGGAATGGAGATGTTTTGGCGTCTAGGACCTAGGTATAGGGGAAAGAAATTTTATGTCAGTATCTTGATATCTTCAATACTCAGTAATACAAATATGATAACAAGCATTCCTTTAGTCCATTTTAAAGACTTGCTATTGTTTATTTTCCTTGCCTAACTCCTTGTTAATTTTAATTTTTTAGGGCTATGTGCATGACTTAAATTCTATTAGGTACCAAATGATTTCCCACATATCTAAGTTTGGAATCTATCTTTTTTAATGGACAGAAATTACTCTCCCCCAGAGGAGTGATATAGTAGCAATGTCCACACAAATGAACTTCACTGTCTTTTTTTCCTTAATGATGACTAACTGCGACTGCTCTTAGCCCCACGTACAACTAGCGATGGCGGGTGGTGGAGGGATAACAATGCATAAATGGCAACAGCTTTCCTGGAGCGGGGCACAGAGAGTGGTGGTGAATTGAGTGGCTTGTCTTAGTAATCTATTAGTACGTGTGTGAGAGTACTACTTAATGTGGTTTCTAAAGAAATGTTTGATAGATTTTTCCTGGCCTGAGATGGTCAATATTTAGGATATATTGTCTTTATGTCACTAAATACTCTGCCAAACAGTCTATATTCGCTGTACTTTGTGAAGTCATTTCATAGAGAAGCTCCTAAATGAAATAAATGAACTGTACTGAACGAGTTCTGATGTAATTCCCCTTCCAGGAAGATTCTAGGACTTTGGAGGGTGGTGATGGTGCTTGTTTCTGGTTCCATTGCAAAACATGACAGACTTGGGTAGACTTAATACAAGTGGACATGATTATGCAGCTCTGTTCCACATCATTAGTGAGAGTAAATGCCTCTGCCAGAATTCTGCCAACACTGTTTCTAGCCAGACATCCATTAGTAAACACTGCAGTCTTAAAATATTGGTTGGCTTCTGTGGCTGGCTTGTGTGCATAATAGAAATGAGGTCCAGATTTTTAAAAGTATCAGTCAACATGGATAAGCATAGAAGTACTGTTTTCCAAGGAGGCAGTTAAAAATTTGGGATGTCCAGAACAGAAATTTGGCACAGGTCTGTTTAATTTCTTATTTTCTAATTTGAAGTGTTCTTAATTAAAAATATAAAAATATTTATTTTCCTGTAATGATGACAGTTAAGGAGCTAACTCCCTAGTTCTAACTCTGCCTTGCTCAATAGTGCCAATTTGCTTTCTTCATAGAGTTCAGCACAAATTGAAACATCTTACCTGAGTAGCTGATTGTTCCAAGTAGGTATTTCCACCAAATTGAGAGCTAAGTTTGAATGCATAATATAAATAACTGTAGTATTTTAACTCTTCTTAAAAATAACAATTCTTTTAGTTAGTATACACATCACAGTTTTAGAAACATATCACCTCATGTTCTGTCTTTGATACTAATGGCCCAATGAGGTGGAAAGGGAAGGTGATATTTATTCTTTACTAGTGAGAAAATAAGTTCAGAGGTAATAAGAAATTGACCAAGGTCACAAAAAAATTAGACTGCTTTCAAGAAGCAGTCTGAAGGTCTATGATAGTATTTTCTTAGAATTCTTTGTTGATGAAGAAGAAACTGCCAGTTAGGTGGGAGTTTCCAGACTCTGTAATCTGGAGGCAGGCCCTTTAATTTCAGCTGGTTTGGGTTCTCCAGGTTTATTGGGGCTCAGAAGTGAGAGCTTCCTCTTCAACTCATAGAACGAAAGGAGTTTAACTGTAAAAGATTAGCTTTTTCATTTGCAAGTAGTAAGAAATCACAAAGTCTTATCAGAAAGTCAATGAGATAAGAGGGCTATCACTGAGGCTATTTCATCAAGCAGTTGTACTTGATGTGGTTACAAAAATAAAATACATTGCCTTCTAAAATGAGGAACAAACACACAGAGTGGAAATTGCAGAGATCAGCTTAGAAGCAATGACACACTTGGCAGGCTTTTGTAAATAATAAGATATAAAACTTGCTGAGTCTCTTTCCCTAGAAAACCCCCACGAATCTCCCCATATTTTTTGTTTTGTTTTGTTTTATAGTCATCACAACAGCCCAACTGAGTGCCAAAATAGGAATTATCATACCATTTTACCTAGGGAAATGCTGGGGATTCAGAGATCACTGGCTGGCCCATGGTCACATAGAGAGTCATCAGAAGAGACTAACTCCAGCACTAATTTTTCCTCAGTGATTTGGTTGCCACAAGTAAGTGGCTTGCTTGAGGAAATAAAAATATTTGGATGATGGCAGTATTTATGACATTCTTATCAAATATGCAGCTGTTGAAGACTAAACGCTCATCCAAATTCTGTCCCTGACTATTAGCATGTAACCAAGGGGCACACTGGGGCCTCCAATTGTTAAAAGAGTGCATACTCTAAAAGAGGTCCAGCCATCTGCCACACAAAAGCAAAGGAAGGATACTCATAGTATGAAAGACTTAATAGAATCGGTGTGCATAGAGAAAGAAGAAAGGATATTCCCAATAGTTTCCCAATAAAACCCTCCAAATTACCTATCCCCTCATGGGAAAATGCCCAACCAAACAGGATTGGCCTGAAACTGGGATGCCACAAGTCTAAAGTACGTTCTGGTGGGAAACCACAAGAAAAGTGATCACAGAGAGCCAGGACTGAAGAGAGACTCAGAATCAAAATGTACCAAATAATCCACCATGAAGTTAGTACGACTACCACTGTCTCTGCCAAAGACTAGTAACAGCCTCCCTATGTGTCTCTCACACACGTCTCATCCAAGTATCTCTTCCAAGAGTCTCTACATGTCTCTCCTCCCTGAGTCTTGTCCAAGTTTCTTTTCCAGCAGTACCAGAGAGCAAGTCAGGCTGCAGAAGCAAGAGAGGCAGGTCCACCTGCCTTCCATGTTATATTGGAGCTGCTCAACTCTGTCACTAGTTCCTAGTAGCTCCCACCTCAGGAAGTCTGGTTCATGTTACATTAAGGAGGCTGCATGCAAGTAAGTGCTGGGAAAATGGTGCCTGTTCAATACTCTGCAATGCTCATTCTCTTTTCACAGAGATGCCTCTAAACATAAGTTGTTTGAGAGTTGGACAAGTTATTTAGCCAGTTACTAAGTAAGTACTGGTTGGACAAATTACTGGGCCTCAATATCCTTGGAGATATGAAACAGTTGAAGTGGTTCAGTAGATCAGTAGTATTTTTTTTAATGGTGAGTCTTAATGTTTTAAACATTGTTTAGGTATTTTTAATGTTACTGATTTAATTGATAAAACCTGAGCTGCATATACTCCCAACTCCTACTTTACTCTCCTTACTGCCTACTGGATTCCCCGGAAAAAGTCTAAAAGCTAAAATATTAGGAAATCTGAAAGATCCTTCCCACTCAGGCAACTGCCTTTCTAATCTGCTATTTGCTCACAACCCTTACACAACCTTGTGATATTAAAGAGCCCCAGACTTGGAGTCAGAAGAGATACATGTGGAACCCTACTCCACCAACCATTTCTGTCACCTTCATCAAGTTGTTTCACTTCTCTAAGTCTCTATTTTCTCATCTAAAAAATGAAGCTAGAAACCCTTCTTAGGTAAAAGTATTTTTTTAAGATTTATTTATTTATGCATACAAGAACTGGAGTATAGGCCAGAGGTGTGGGGGGGGGGGAGGTGATGGTGATAGGATTCACCAGAGACAGAGCAGGGAGCAGAACAGGTGGATCGACTGAAGTACATTGCTGAGGGGAGCAGCAGGCGAGGCAGGAGAGGTCTGCTGCGCCATGTGGGAATCTCCCTGGCCAGAGATTGAACTCATGCTGCAGTGGCTGTGGATAGCTTCATAGACTGAGACTTAACACATTGTGCCACCAGGGAGTCCCAGGTAAAAGTACTTTATAAACTCTGTCATTAGATAAATGTAGAGTGACATATCTTTGATGCAAATACCTTTCCACAGGGAGATGGCTTTATCCTCAAAATGATTGGAGTATCAGCATAGGACGAGTTGCTTGTTAACAAGTGTGTCAAGAAGTAGAGGTGTCAAGAAGTAGAATGTCTATCATATTTGGTCTTTATCTTTCTTGGGAGACAAAGGTCAAGCCAGTAAGTTGTGAGATATCAGGAAAGCAATTATTTGAACCAAGAGGCTCCATTGTTAAGTTTAAAAGAAAGACATATCTCCACCATTTGACCTCATAATGACCCAGTTGTACTTCCTTCTCCACACAAATCCATGGCCAAGTAATAATTACTGTCATTCATCTAGTGTTTACTACATGCTAGGTAGTATCTTTAATGAGTAGCTCATTTAAATTTCACAAGAAACTTTTGCATGGTGTCATCATTTTTTTTAAATGATAAACAAGCATATAATAGGGTATTGTTCCTAATTTGTAGCTTAGAAACACTAATTTCTCAGTTTTATACAATTAGCAAGTAGCAGAGACTAGACTCTGAATATATAATGGAAGACTATGGGTACCTCGGTAGTGGTTTTGTTACAGAGACTGCCCTGAAGGGGAACATCCTATACTTCCAAAATTCTAACAGGTATGAAAACCAATGGTACTTCAATATTAAAAAAAATGTACTAGTGCTCGCTTTTGCAGCACATATACTAAAATTGGAACAATACAGAGAAGATTAGCATGGCCCCTGCACAAGGATGACACTCAAATTCATGAAGCGTTCCATATTTTAATAAGACCTGGATGTAAGACCTGAAACCGTAAAATTTATAGAAGAAAATATAGGCAAAACTCTACATGACATACATCTCAGCAAAATCTTTAAAGACACACCCCCCAAAATGAAAGAAGTGAAGGACAAGATAAAAAGATGGGATTACATCAAAATAAAACAGCTTCTGTACAGCAAGAGAGACATTAACCAAAACTAACAGACACCCTACTAACTGGGGGAAGATCTTTGCACACAATACAACCAATAAAGGACTAATAACAAAAATCTACAAGGAGCTCACACAACTCAACAAAAACAAAGGCAACAATCCAGTCAAAAAATGGGCAGAAGAGCTAAAAGGACACTTCTCCAAAGAAGAAAAGCAAATGGCCAACAGGTACATGAAAAAATGTTCAACATCACTAATAATCAGGGAAATGCAAATCAAAACCACAATGAGATATCACCTCACACCTGTGAGGATGGCACACATTAAAAATACAGGCAACAACAAATGCTGGAAAGGATGTGGAGAAAAAGGAACTCTTCTACACTGCTGGTGGGAATGTGAACTGGTCCAACCTCTATGGAAAGCTGTGTGGCGATTCCTCAAGCTGCTAAAAATGGAGCTTCCATACGACCCAGAAATCCCACTTTTGGGAATCTACCCAAAGTACACAAAAAAACTAATCCAAAAGAATACATGCACCCGTATTTTCATTGCAGCACTATTCACAATAGCAAAGGTATGTAAACAACCCAGATGTCCAAAAATAGATGATTGGATCAAGAAGATGTGGTACATATACACAATGGAATACTTTTGAGCATTCAAAGAAGAAAAACACATGCAATTTGCAGCAACATGGATGGAACTAGAAGGGATCATCTAGCAAAATAAGCCAGAAAGAAAGAGAAAAATATCAAATGGTTTCACTTATAACAGGACTATAGGGAAACCAAATAGGAGAGAGACACTCGGGGGGGGGGAGGGGGGAGGATAAGGGTACCAAATGGAGTAGAAAAGAACATAAGGGACCACGGAGATGGATCACGGGTGAATCGGTGGTGGGTTACCCAAGGGGAATACAAAATATAAAAGACATAAATAACAATATAAAAACAAATAAAATAAAATCGGCAAGTTATTTTTGAAAACTCAAAAAAAGTACTGAAAAACTCTTAACTGCATGCTTTGCATCTTCAAGTTGGAAAAAAATCATTTTGTCACTCAATATGAGGGTCCAAAGACCCCATTCCTCTCCTTCTTTGCAGTGCTCCAGTTAACTCTACCTTTTAATTTTTTATTATTTTTATTTTTTAAATTTCTTCCTCCATTCAAAAGTGCTTCATTCATTTTCATAAAACTCAGAGGTAGAAAGCACTTATTATTATTAATGTCCCCCATTGTCCTCTGTAACATGTTTTCTGCTCAAGAGGTAGGGATGGAGTCACCACTCTTCCCTCAGGGAGTTAGTCCCATAACTAATTCATTTCTGTCAGGGAGATTTTTCTCTTTCTCTTATCCTCCTATTCAGTTTTGTATCTCACCTACTTCTTTCTCTTGGTATCGACTGCATATTTCAGCTCTTCAGATCACATTGCCTAGGCTTGTCTGGGCTCTTTGCGGTGATTTTGCTGATCTGCCTTTTGCCCTCATACCATGGCCAGAGTAACTTTATTATTATCACCTGGGCAGTGTTTTCCCCAGTGGACACACTGGTGAGCTTCAGGTGGTGCTGAGATAGCAATTGAGGAGGAAGAGGTGTGAGCACAGGGTATGAAACCTGCATAGTCAGCAAACTTGGGCCCAGTTCAGTTTGGACATTACTTTTAGGTGACTGCTTCATGGGCAGCAGAATCATTTTCTGCCTAACTGGGCATGATTTCATTAGGTACCACTCCAGGTACTAAACCTGGGACCAGAATCACAGAAATAAATGGAGTGCATCCTCAAAAGGAAGACAGCATGATGCGTGGAAAGCATATCAGCTCTGGATTGGAAAAATCTAGTGTAAGTCGTTGCTCCACTTTTTAAACAGTTGTGTGGCTTGGGCAAGTCATTTTATTCCCTAAGCTTCAGTTTACTCATTTGTAAAATAGGGAAGCAATTCCTACATCTGTTGTTTCTATAAGGATTATAAACAGACCTGGCATATAATACACACTCAATGAGTGAAAGCTTATTTTTCAAAGCCCTAATTCACAATTATTTGCCTTAACCACTTCCTCGTTGCCTTGTATCCTATTTGGAATCTCTAGGCAACTCTTCTTCTCTCTTATTCTCCCATTTTCTCTGTGCTGTAAACAAGCCTAGGGCAGTCTCGAATTCTGTTTTCATATTCAGCATCAGCAATTCCATATAATTCCCCAGTGTCTGGAAAGCAGAACTCAGAGTAGAGCTGTCAAATCCAAATCAGCATTAAGTTTGCTTTTCAGTTTTTACTTTGAACCTTTTCATTGACTTGCCAAGTGAATAGAGATACTATTTGCCATCTTTGATATAAGCTTTATACATATGTTGACAATATCTTGTTTCTACCTAGAAACCATTCCATGTGCATGAGAATTGGCAATAGTATTTTAATATACAAACAGAACTAAACTTGAACAAAATATTTCATTAAAACACTCTTCTCGAAAGAAGCATGTGACCATTTTCTGTCAAAAAGAAACATCTTTTCTTCTAGGTAGCTGATATCTACTATTTAACAAATATTTTATGAGAGTTTACAAACTACATAAGACCGTGTAGCTGTTAGGATACACTGATGTAGCAGAGAGGGAGTCATTGAAACAAATAACACAATAAACAGTTAAACACACATATAAATAAAATTAATTTTTAATAATGATGTTTACAATAAAAAACATGAAATAATAGTGACAAGAGAGATTATTTTATTTATATATATTTATTTTTATTTTCTTACCTTAATTAAAACATGAAAATAATTGATGCATGTATTTTTATTTTTTAATTGTTATTTTTATTTATGTCTTTTACATTACTGTATATTCCCCGTAGTTTTCCCACCACCAATTCACCCGTGTACCGTCACCACAGTCTCCTGTGCTCACCTCTCCCCCATTCTGAGCCCCAATCCTCCCCTCTCTCTCGCTGGTTGATGCTCTTGGATTTGGTCCCCCTATATTCCTGTTATAAGTGAAACCATTCAATATTTTTCTTTTTCCTTTTGGCTTATTTCGCTGAGCATGATCCCTTCTTGTTCCATCCATGTTGCTGCAAATTGCATGTGTTTATCTTCTTTGAATGCTGAATAGTATTCCATTGTGTATATGTTCCACGTTTTCTTGATCCAGGCATCTAGTTTTGGGCATCCAGTCATCTATTTTTGGGCATCTGGGTTGTTTCCATACCTTCACTATTGTAAATAGTGCTGCAATAAACATACAGGTGATGCATGTGTCTTTAAAAAGCAAATCCCCCCACCCCCGCCAAAAAAAATGTCTAATGAATAGAAGAGAGGTCAGAAGGCTTCTCTGAGGAGCAGATAACCGAAATGAACCTTAAACTCTGAGTAGATAGCTATAAGAAGTCCTGGGGAAAAACATACCTGGCAGAGGAAATGACTGTTCAAAGGCGCTAAGTCCACAGAAGAGTCATGTTCAGGTTCATGGAACAGAAGTAAAGGACAGTGTGATTGGGGTGAATTGAACAGAGGGGTGAGAGGTAGGAGATGAGACTGCAAAGGCAGGCAAGAGATCAAATCTTGTGGGCTCTTACAGGGTATGGTAAGACGATTGGCTATATTCCAGCTATAATAATAGAGGCCCTATCCAGTGCTGGATTAATCAAGAAGAGATATGTACTGATTTCTATTTTTAAAAGCAGATTCTATCTTCTAGATAGAGAATGGAGTATAGAGGAACAACAGTGACAACAGTTAGGAAGATTTTGTAATAACCCAGATGACTGGTGATGGTGGCTTGGAATGAGATGATAATAGCAAAGATGGTGAAATTCAAGATTTATTTTGGAAGAATTTTTTCAAAATTTCCAGAACTTGCTGAGTTGGATTTGGGGAGTGAGGTAAAATAATAACTAGAATGAGTAGGTTTCAGCTTAAATTCCTGGGCATATGGTGGTGACACTTATTGAGACAGAGAGATTGGAAGTAGAAAATGTGTTGGAGATTTGGTTTTTATTTGGATATGTTAAGTGTGATAGATCTATGAGATAGTCATATGGAAATGAAAGACCAACTTGCTTGACTATTACACGATGCTTCCATTCTCCCATCTCACAAAGTACAACCAACTGGTTGACTGGGTTAGAGATCTTCAAGAAAAGAGATCAGACATTCATGCCAGTTCTAAATACCTTTGGAATTAATTTGCAATTTTTCCTAGGAGTTGATTCAAGGACTGGGAGTAGAGGGGGTGGGGGAAGGATGGTGGGCATTTCTTGGACACCTATAAATTATATATTCTTATATTCTAAATGTTTTTGGGTAGCTGTGGTTGGTAGAAGAGATAGTTGCCCAGAACAGAGTTATATTTAGCTGAGAACCTGCATTTCTCTTTGGCATGTAGATATATTATGGCATAACATAAAGAAATAATAACTTAGTTGGAAAATGCTTCATAGAGACATACTAAAGAGAAAAGGCTTTATTTTTCTTTCCCTTTAGATTGTGATTCATAAATTCATAGGTCTCAACATTGGGAGAATCTCAAAGAACAATGCGTTCAGCCCCTGATTTCAGGTATGCCAGTTGTCAAGATAGCAAACATCTAGAATAACCACACCAGTTTTTGTAATAAAGTTTTTTGCCCTTGAGAACTGGGCCTTTCTTTAACTTTCTTATTTTACACACAGGTCCTCAAAATCTATTTCCAGTTTAATAAAAAAGGTATAAATAATATTAATTCAATATAGACAAAACATTAAAGGACCTATGATCTAAAAGATAACTGTATTTGTTAACATAGACAGTATATTTATATAACAAAGCACCATCAAATAGAAGTCCTTAGAAGAGAGTCTATCCATGTTGTTAAATATGTATTTTTAAATTGTGATTAAAAACATTAAATTCAGGCCTTCCTGGTGGCTCAAGGGGTTAAGTCTCAGTACTATGAAGCTAGACAGCCACTGCAGCAAGCATTCGATCCCCAGCCAGGGAGCAACCTATAGGGAGCAGCAGACGGCTCCTGTCTCTCCCACTGCTCCCCTCAGCAGTGCATTTCAGTCAGTTCTGCCTGTTCTGCTCCCCACTCTGTCTCTGGTGAATCCTCTCATCCCCCCCTGCCCCCTCCCCCGCCACACACACAAACACCTCAGGCCTACACTCCAGCTCTTGTATGCATTAATAAATAAATCTTTTTTAAAAAGAAGGAAAGACATATAATTATATGATTTTTAAGTGGAGAATTATAAAAACACTAACTTGAAAAGATATGTGCACCCTTATGTTAATAGCATTATTGCAATAGCAAAGGTTAGAAGCCAAACCTAAAGGTCCATCAATGGATAACTGAATGAAGAAGATGTAGAATACTCAACTTATAAAAAAGATGAAATCTTGCCTTTGGCAACAACTGGATGGAAATTGAGGTAATTCTGCTAAGTGAAGTAAGTCAGAAAGGGAGAAGACAATTACCATAAGGTTTCACTCATATGTGGAATGTAAATAAAACAAATGAACTAACAAGACAAAGCAAAAATAACTCCTAGACTGTGAGAAAAATATGGTGGTTACCCAAGAGGAAGGGGAGGAGGAAGAATGTTTTGGCAGGGTCAATTTGATA
The DNA here is from genome assembly GCA_004024925.1 of Scalopus aquaticus. Lineage (NCBI taxonomy): Eukaryota > Metazoa > Chordata > Mammalia > Eulipotyphla > Talpidae > Scalopus > Scalopus aquaticus. Next base: position 16,791 of record PVIJ01018781.1, read on the forward strand.
TTGTAAATGGTACTAGAACCTTAGTGGTGGGTGAAGTGAGGTGTATACATATCAAATGGTGAAGTTGCAGGCCTGAAACTTACTGAGTGTTGTAAATGGATGGTATACTAATAATACTTATTCTTAAAAATGAAGAATTACAAACAGAAAATTATAATCTACAAGTATAAATAGATAAAATATGCTATATTTAATTTTTATATTATGCTTGGTTTCAAGAATGGGAGTGAGGGCCTCCCTGGTGGCTCAGCAGGTTAAGTAAGTGCAGTGCTGTGGAGCTGTGGGCAGGTGCAGCGTGAGTTTGATGCCCAGCCCGGGAGATTCCCACATGGTGCAGCAGACCTCTCCTGCCTCTCCCGCTGCATCCCTCAGCAGTGTATTTCCATCGATCTGCCTGTTCTGCTCCCGACTCTGTCTCTGGTGAACCCTCTCACTGCCCCACACCTCTGGCCTGCACCCCAGCTTGTATGCATAAATAAATAATTTTTTTTAAAAAAAGAATGGGAGTGAGAGTGGAGATGGTCGAGCAGAAAAGAGATAAAAGGAAGTTAAAGAAATAGACAAAAGGGGAAGAGGAACGAACAAGTGATAATAGTGGAGATAAAGAGACTAGAGAAAAAGAGAAGTGACAGAAACATACACACATAGAAAGAAATAGAAAAATAGGCAGTGAAAAGAGAAGGGGGGAAAGCACAAGAAAGACACTGATGGTAATCAAAAAATTCACATACCTCCAGTTCACTGTGGGCTTCAAGTCTTATTTTTTCTCACCAATGTCCTTGGAAAGATGAAGTAGCTGTGGAACCACTTCTCATAGCCCTTTGATTGATTTCTCTTGCTGGTCAGCATTTCTTCCCAAGTACAGATAGTCAAATCAACCCATCCAAGTAAACCTATCCATTTTCTTTGGGCTACTTCAGTAATGACTGGAATGATATCTTGGGACCAGAAAGAATCAAGCTAATGACCAAATAGTCCGTAGACCAAAGATTGTCCTGTACCTCCCAGGCTAATAAAGTAGTGGCATATTTTAGTGCTTTAGGACCTGGAGTGATTTATAATCACTAGGACGCTTTCTCATATGCAAATTGCGCTTTAAGGTGAAAGCCCCCACCATCCTTTGTCCCCTCTCCTACACTCTCCACTAATGTATAAATATCTCCACTGGGATATTATTTTGCTTTTCTAAACAAATTTTTGGATTAATTTCTGGTCTATCCCATCTATATAAGAAGGAATAGGATTAGCATGGTTTTTGATGTTGCTTTATAATCAGACCCTTTCAGTCTATTAACCTTTTTCATAATGATCTTCTCATTACATTGGGACTGGTATCTGACTGTACTTTTACTGGTTGATGGGTATGTTAATTTTTTGGTAGTTCCCTTGAACTAAGTTTATCACTAAACTATAATATCACTTGAGTTATAAATCCCACCCACTATCTCCTCAACATATATTAACCTATTTCCATGCCCATCTCCTTTGATGTTATAGCTATTATATATGTTTAATATATTGTGTATATTGTTATAGTAGAAATATTTTGACATGTAGATAGAAATAAACCAAGGAAGTAGAAATTTTCTAAGTCAAGGAAACAACCACATCTAATAATAAAACTGAAAAATAATCATCATTATGTATGTCCAGACCTATACCACAAACTAACTGCAGGGAGTATTAATTTCAATAACTAGTTGCTGACATATCCCACCCTTTTGTGGACTATCTGTCCCATTCCTAAATCAAAAGTTTGAAGGTCTTGTTTGCTAGCCCTTTCAAGTTCACATTAGAGCTTTTTTTGTGCACAAAAGCCATCTCAACTCAGCTGTGTTCTCTGAAATAGTTAGCTCAAGTCAGCTCAATTATTTCTTGCATTTGTACAAAAAACTTGACTCTTATAACTAGACTTGTTTATCAAGAGTTTTTGGAGACTCTCCTTTCTCACCATTGTAATGCAGAATAAAGTTGGAGGTAACAAACTATGCATTGCTTTTGTCTTAGCTCCTTCAGTCAAGATTAAGAGCTGCACCCAACAGAAAAGAATGCATTCCTTATAGTTTAAAGCCAACTTCAGAGAAATAATATAACAGATGCTCTCAAGTATTGTGACCGATTTACTCTTCCTTCTACTTCAAGCAAAAGGGGCTCTATACTTCATAACCAAATGACATCTACCTCAACACTAATATAGAAATCAACTATAATTAATGTGTTTTATGACCATCTACTCCCTTTAATCTTCCCCTTGGAAGTTCAACATGATTCTTTTTAACAATTTTATATTTCAAATGGAAAAGTTTAAGGTGTACTTAACTTTTAAAAGTATTGTATATATTCAATAATATCTTGAAATGCTGAAGTGCATGAAGGCAAGGAGTGAAGTCACTGGAATTATGCTTCCTTCTGAGATATAGAATTTGAAAATCAGAAATTATAAACTGATACCCTTTGGAATCAGGGAGACTTGTCTTTGTGATCTTGGTCTAGTTATCCAACTTTTGTGTTGGTATAGTTATTAACCCTTTCAGAGTTTGATTTCTGGAAATGTTAATACTGTCTATTTTATGAAATGCTGTAAAAATACAAAGAAATGTGGCAAGTCTTGAGCCCAGCACCTGACAGATTGTATATTTCAAGTTCTTGTGGGGTCTGGGTGTTAGATACTAGGTCACAGAAAATATTATTTCCCAGATTTCTCTGATAATAAGAATTTCTTGTGGCTTTGGTTAAAAACACAATTTTCCTGGCCTCATCCCAGATCTGATGAACCAAAAACTCCAAGGGTTGAGAGCTAAGGAACTGTATTTTTAACAAACATTCCTTGTGATTCATATCATCAGAGGAGTTATGGGAGCGCTGACATAGATTCAGTGACTGTTAAGTTCTAAAATTATAACCAAATTTCAAAATAAAATAATATCATTTTAATAATTTGATTTTTAAAAGTGTGTACCCTTGTTATGCCTCTGTTTAAATTATATGGGTCTGTATTTCAACTCATATACACCAAATATTTGAACTTTTAGTCCATGTTTCTTTTTCTCTCTAGGTACCACAAAAACATGAAACATTCTCTTTAGTGAATAAAAATGACACTACTTTTGGCCTGAGCTGATTTAGTATCAGCAAGCCAAAAACTACAAATAATGCAAAGCACTTTGGTAATGTACAGCACAACATAATTGTTTATTATAATAATTATTAACTATTACATTTTAGTAATAATGGTCTACACCTCCAAGATTGACTTGTGATTTAATCAACTAGCTACATTTTATTATGCTTTTAGTAAATCTCTCTAAACTTCACAGAGACAAAACTTGAAATATTATTCATAAAAACAGCATAAACATCCCTTCTTGCTTGGACCCAAATTTTTATTCATTCTTTCTCTTTTTTTAGATGAGCAACTAGCTAAGTGCACAATTCAGGCTATGTTTTGCATGTGTTTAGATACCTTTGTATTTGGTATCCAGATAGACAATAATATTTTGGTCAAAAATAATACTATGGATGGTGATTATTCTCTCCTTATGTTGTATATGGTAGGGACCCAGAGGGATGAGAAAACAAGGGGAAAAGCATGGGTAAGGGGAGGAATATATCAATGCAGCAGTAGCAGATCCCTCAAATGAATGACTATTGGATAAGGAATATTTACTGAGCTCCTGCTAAGGAGTCAGCTCCCATCCTAATTGCCTGAACATATTTACTAACTGCTCTGTTTCACTGTTTTATGTGATCAGCTAGAAGCATGGTAATTGTGGGTGACGCTAGATACTTTTCTATTAAAAGAATAAGGCTGTTCTTGGTTGCCCTGGCCATAGCTACCATACAGGGGGTTGATGCTCTATTTCAGAACTGCCTGTAAGTCTTCTATTTTGTCTGTGATTATCTCATATCAATGCAAGATGCAAAAAAGCTGATGTTTATCTTGCTCTCACCCACTGCAGTTATTTTGAGATAACCATACTTTAGGATTATTAAATCAGCCCTTAGACACTCTCTAGAATCTAGATTTATACTGTTACATACTTTTTTTATAGGTCACTTTCACATCATTCTTTAGTTGTCCCTATTAAAATTTTCTTTTTTCTAATTATTGTCATGCATTTTTCTAACGTTATCCTTGGAGGGGCCTCCATGGTGGCACAACGGGTTAAGTGCAGTGCTGTGGAGCTGTCGGCAACCGCTTCGCTAGTTAGATGCCAGGCCAGGGAGATTCCCACATGGTGCAGCAGACCTCTCCTGCCTATCCCGCTGCTCCCCTCAGCAGTGTATTTCCCTCGATCTGCCTGTTCTGCTCCCCACTCTGTCTCTGGTGAACCCTCTCACTGCCCCACTCCTCTGGCCTGCACCCCAGTTTGTATGCATAAATAAACAAATCTTTAAAAAATATATTATTCTTGGAATGATTCTTTTTCATTGTGCATTTTGACATGGCGTTCTCCAAACTGGGTTTTATGCATCTACATATTTTTCCGTAAAATTATGAGTGAATATTTATATTTATTATAATTGGCTACAAATATAAATTCTGTTTATACAAAGATCATTTTTGATTGACTAGATGGCTGATGAGGGCAAGAGCTGGACACAGGGAGGCAACGTCTTAGGGAGACAATAGCTAGTCAGGCCGTGGAATTATACTTCATTTTCATAGGTAAGATGTCTCCTCTTTCCACTTTGACTTAATCTAGGGTATAGATCATATCCTTTACATCAGTACTTCTCAGACTTTAGAATACTTTAGATTTATCTTGAGACATTTGTTTTTAAAATGTAGAATTCCCTCAGCCTAACCCTCAGGAATTCTGATTTAATAGGTAACCAGTCATCTATCAGTTTTTACTAACTAGCATTTAATTCCACTTCTCATCTTAATCCTAGTTAACGTTTTGAGGAACCTCTCTTTGTTCACAGTCTTGGGAAGAGTACCTGGGTCTGGACTTAGGCTCTTTTTGTGGTGACGCCTAACAGAACTGGAGATGGTGACAGTGTCAGCACGCAGTCCACAATGTTCCTGCAGGATGAGTTTTGTTGTGGTTCTAGTCTCTGGTTAATTCTGTGAACCATTCACATCCATCCAGCCAGTTCCTTCTATGTCTGAGGCAGCCCAGGCTTGATTTCTGTTGTTTGCAACAGAGAACTATAACCAATATAAAAGAGCTATACTAGCTGGATCTAGAAGTTATTTATATTTTTAGCATGTTCTCCAGCTTGATTCTGATCCAAGTGGGCCCTCGCACTACATCTTGAGAAATACTATTCTGTCTTCAGTGTTTATAAAACTCTCAGTATTGTGGTATGCATGTAGAAGGCACTTAATAAATGCTTACTAGATGAATGAAAGGGTAAATGGATGGATAAATGATGAATTTCCTCATAAAATAGCCTGACCTCATGTCTACTAATGCTAGATTTTAAATATAGGGACATTGATGTTGTTCCCAGAAGTTTTCTTGTTAGGTATATGTGCTAGTTTTATTTCATTGTAGCTGGAAAATCACAATGCAGTTGGTAAAAGACACAATAGTCAGGAACTAATAAAGGGGGAGAGAAAAGGATTCATGTTAGAATCTTACCAGTGTGAAAAATGAAATTTTATAAGGGTGACCATAGGGTTTTTGTTTTCTTTTTGGAAGATAGTATAGATCTTAGAAAACTTTTCTATTTCTTTAGTATTTTGTATACTAAAGAAAAATAATAAACCTATGAGGACAATTAATTAGAATCTCTTTTTTATGCTTAAGTAGGTTGCTAATGGGGTTTTTCATTGCTTGGACTTTGAGGGCAATTTCTTCAAAAGTTGTAGTAAATGCCATGCTGAATATTTGTGTGGTAGGGCTTTTCCATTCGTGATTTCCTTAGTGTTCTAAGAAGTCCTCATAAATATCAGTGAAATATTTTTGTGAGAATTTTTTCACATAAGGATAGACTCCTCTTTATTACTTAAAAGTTCTATTACTTAAAAGAAATGTGGATAAGTACCTGTGAACCCCCAAACATTTATGGTTAGTTGACATTAATATATCTTTGGATTAGTTTGAACATAGCTTCCCAAAACTGATTTTTTCAAATGTAGGTGGTTGGACAGGCACTGGCTTAAAAATTTGGACAAAGTTTGAGTCCTGTTTCTTCACCAAACTTACTGCATTTATTGATTTATTTGTCTGTCTTGCATTACTTGGACATGGATCGTGTTTTATTTACCTTTCTATCCCTACCACCTGGCAATGTTTATTGAATGAAATTTCAATGGATTCCTAACCTTAGAAGTTCATAGTCTTTCTGGACTTCAGATTTGTCACTTGTAATGTAGATTAAGTTGTTATTTAGCATTATTTTTGGGTTGGACAGTCTGTGATTGTATGATCTGTGTATCCTAAAGCCAACTTCCCTAAGCAACTTCTCGTATTTGAGGTCATTGAGAAATGAATTACCTTAATCACTTTGTTGTAAGCAGCTTTTTCAGTTCTGAGTCATTATTATAGGAAACAGTTTCAGAGAGCATGCAGTATTACTGTATATTTAATGGAGAACAACTTGGAGGGTTGCCCATTCAATTCTACTTACCTTTTGAGTTTCTGGCAAAATTCTCTGCTCCATGAGGATTATTGAAGTTTTTTTATGTAGCTTCTTAAAGACATCTTCCATTTCAAGAAGTTTGGTAATTATCTGCTTAGATTGACTTGGTTAATCTAACCCATTTGTTGGTCAACTGACAAGTGTTCAGAATGACTCAGGTGATGAAGAGTTGTTCTAGCTAATATTTAAAGTCATTGAGTAGGGAGGGCATCTCTCCATTCATAATGAGCTGCCAAGAGCATTTCTTTACTGCCTTATAGAAGGAGAGAGTTCTGCTTAAAGAATCATGTAAACATAAGAGCTGATATCATAATATCCACATTTAGATATTTAGTAGGAAGAGTCTGAGGTTTGTTAACGGGGAAATTCAGTAGCTGCCCAAATATATGAGATGGGAGGAGAAGTCTGATTAGGGGAGACTCTTAAGTTCTCCTCGTTATAGCTTCAACCATCCCAACCAAAGGCAAACCTGCTTTTGTCCATTTTAATACTAAGAATAAGTTTATTAAAAACATTTTCTTCTCTTAATAAAATTTTGACCTATCAATCTAGTCCAACTCACCATTAACAGATAAAGAGTTTAAAGAGGGTAAGTGATTTCCTCTTGAGAGAGGTCACGGCAAGAATTTTAGATTGACTCCTAATAAATTTTCAGGAAAAGAGAAATAACATAAGTAAGCCTGAAAATATAGGTAGAGAAACTGAGCACAATGTTTACATTTTACAATTTATAAATTGTTAATATGTACATATTAGTTGATCTTTACAATAGCCTTGTGAGGCAAGTAGTGAAGGCATTTTTAACCCCAATTTGCAGATGAAGAAACTGACACTGGGTCAAGTCAAGCAATACTCATCAGGTCCTACGTGTTAGAGTCTGGAATAGAGGTCTAGTCTTCTGATCTTGAATCTAGTGATTTTTGTGTTATACCACACTGAAGACTAAAGAAAGAAACATGACAAATTAATGTGTTAACATGCTTTAGAAACATAAGTCTATACTGGGTAAAACTCACACACTTTCTGCTACCAGACAGTATGAATTGGCAATGGTGTGCACTTCCCCAAAGTCATCATGGGCTCCATTGCTCACACTCTGAATCATGCACATTGTTCCCATTGTGAGAACAGTTGAACATACTTTTCCATGTGCTGTTTCCAACATCAATTTACTAATTATGAAGACAAAATTGTCTTATTAGGTCATAAGGAAACTTGCCACTTGGTTTTGCCAGGTTTTTGCTCTGCTGATTAAAAATCTTTTGGTATTGCTTATACAAATCTATTCAGCTAAAATGTTTAATGTTAACTTTAAAAAGTTCTTCTGTGTTAAAGTCTAGGTTTTCTTCCATTTTTTTTCTACTTCCATCCTCAACTATTATCTACCTCACTAACAATTATTCACTATTAAAAATGTAAACTGTATCCTCAAGGGTAAAAATAAAACTTAAAGAGAAATGATTATATAAATTTAGAACTTAGGACTCAATATATTATAATAAGTAGGAACATTTTTGATAAGATTCTGAAAATGAGGGATTATTTGAAAAGAAAAACTAGGCTTTCTGGGAAAGAGCTGTGTGGTACTTTTTGATGTCATGTAGTATAAAACCAGTTTGAGGTTGAGGTTAAAAATCACATTTGTCACACATCAACAAAAAGAAAAATAAAGACCATATGATCATATCAATAGATGCTGAGAAAGCATTTGACAAAGCACAACACCCATTTATGATAAAAGCCCTTGAAATCCTTGGGATATAAGGAACATACCTCAACATAATAATAGCCATATACGAAAAACCCACGGCCAATATTATACTCAACGGTGAGAAGCTGAAGGCCTTTCCCCTAAGATCAGGCACAAGGCAGGGATGTCCACTCTCACCATTACTTTTCAATATAATACTGGAAGTCCTAGCCAGAGCAATTAGACAAGAGAAAGACATTCAAGGGATCCAAATAGGAAAGGAAGAAATTAAACTGTCTCTATTTGCAGACGATATGATAATACATATACAAAACCCTAAAAACTCCATAGGAAAACTACTCAAAATAATAGACCAGTTCA
>PVIJ01018782.1:0-25456 GCA_004024925.1 Scalopus aquaticus
ATGGATGGAATTAGAGGGAATCATACTCAGTGAAATAAGCCAAAAAGAAAAAGAAAAATATCAAATGGTTTCACTTATAACAGGACTATAGGGAGGCGGGGTGGGAGAGCGACACTCAGCGGTGGGGGAGGGGGGAGGGGAGGATAAGGGCACAAAATGGAAGAGAGGAGAATACAGGGGACCATGGAGATGGATCACGGGTGAATTGGTGGTGGGCTGCCCAAGGGGAATACAAAATGTAAAAGACACAAATAACAATAAAAAAAATGGAAAAAAAATAATAATTTTTTGTGCGTAAATAAACCCGTGCACTGAGACATGCTTATACTGAGACAATTCTTTGCTGTTTATATGAAATTCAGATATAAGTGAGCATCTTACATTTGACCTGGCAAGCTCAACTATAGGTTTCCCATTTCAGTCAGTCATGCCATGGCCTTAGTTTAGGATGCTAAAAACGAAACAGAAGCCATCACTGCAAAACTGATAAACACTAGCTCTCTGAACTCAGACTGTATTAGCTGAAAGCCCATGAAGTACTTTAGCAGTAATTCCACAGGGCCTGAGGCGGCAAGGCAAGCAAGTTACTGTTCCAGAAGTACCTTAGTCCACACAGGTTGCTGTAACTAAATGCCAGAGATTAGGTGGCATGAACAAAAGAAATGTATTCTTACCGTTCTGGAGCTGGGAGGTGGAAGAAGTAGGAGGAGCGGTGTGGTGGGAGAGGGAGAAAGGAGCCAGCGGCTGCCATGCTTCTTATAAAGCCTCATCCCATCAGGGGCGTCACCCTCACGTGCTCACCTGAACCTAATTACCTCCCAAAGGCCTCACAGGCAATACCCCCTCGTTGATGGGCAGGGCCCACACGGGAATACGGGCGCCACAGTTCAACCCACGCACAGGAGGTGCTTAGTGCAAACACTGGACCACCCCTGCCCAAATGCCACTAACTCACTCCCACGCAGAGGCTGCCCCACACCTACGCTCCTCCTAACTCCCTACCTGGAGCAGCTGCTGGGATTCCAGAAAGATGCTCTTCGCCCCCTTCGACGAGGTTAGTAAAACTTGGTGTGGGGCTGCAAGAGCACTATCAGCTCTGCACCCCTATTAGCAAAGGAGCCTCCTCTCCCTCCCTACCCTCTTTTTCTGTCTCCCTCTGCTCTGTCTGTCTGTCTTTCAGACTCCCTCTGCTCTGTCTGTCTTTCCAGGGTTCAGCTCTGTTCCCTTCACGGGAGAAATCTCTGGCACCCACTGCTCCCAGCAGTCTCAGCCTATTCTGTCCTGGGGTCGGCCTAAGAGGATTCTCCTCAAGGCTATAAACCCTCTGCCCCTGCTTTCACCCCCTTGTCCCTTCCTAGAGCCGGAGACAACACCGAGTTCTTCAGCATAGCACACGGCTCCCACCCCACTCCCACCCTGCAGGCAGATCACTCCTGTGACAAGCTCCTCTTGACAGGACCTGTTTCTCCTCATGCCCAGTTCCCATGGATCCACTCATGTCCTCATCATGCACAGACATTATCAATTGGCTGAGGCTTTTCTTACCTAGATAATAACTTCGTAGACTCTGCCAGTACTTGAGGGCCCAGAGCAGGCCTGGAAAACACAAAAGATGAGAGGAGCTGCTCCGACCACTGGCTGGAGTCTGCCCCACCGGGGAACTGCCCCACCGATACTGGCTGGGCGCTGGGTTCCCAACGCCAGAATTGTAAGACTCAGAAGCAGCATCATGTGACAGTCATCGGAAGGGATGGGACAATCAGTGTGGATGAGGAGTGCAGGGTAAGTGAAAAAATGATCTGGGTTTTCTACCCTACCGCCATTAGCAGTAATGATAGACCCCTGCGGCCCTACACGCAGGCCTGATGGCAGGCTCCTGAGGTGAGGTGTGGGTGTGCATGAGTGGGCGCACCTGGGCCTGGAGAGACTGGGCTTATCAGGGCGGCATCACAGGGCAGCAGCAGAGGCCCGTGTGGTGGAGAGGGGCGGAGTATGGCAGAGACTGCTGGACAACGTTGTGGGAACAGCTAAGACAACACAGAGGCTGCTTGAACTGATGAGGAACCTGCCCAGTCTGGGTCGGCTGCAGAACGAGGCACGGAACCCAGAGACTACACTGGTCTGGACAAAATGGGACAGTCTCCTCATTCCATAGGAAGTTCCAACACCAAGGAGTCTGAGAGCCACTCCACACACCTGCCCCTCAGCGCTGCCCCTGCAGCGCTCTGCCACCTGCCTCCCAGTTGCTCCTGGTGGTCTGAGCAGCCTGCTCGGCTGGGTCTGGGAGCGCAGGTCCCCATACAAGGAAAGGACGAGGCTCGTGGGCCGACCCTAGATCTGGGGCATGCAGTGAGGGAGCAGCTGGAGTGATCGGGAGCAGGGGAGCGGGGTGGTGGTTGAGGGTGGAATATTTGTGGGAGGGCTGCACCTAAGGGGAACAATTACTATGCAAAGGTGACTGACTATGTAAGAAAATAAGATTTAAAAATTAAAAAAAAGAAAAAAAGAATCTGCCAGTGCTAAGCTTAGGCTCAATAGAAGCCTCCAGGTAGCTCTGTGTGTCAACTCACTTCATCTACACCCCGCCCCCCTCCCCCTAGCGCACTGGGAAACCTCACTCCAGAAAAGCTAAATTAACACACTCAGGACTTCAAATCTTCACCAAAATCAGGAACAGAGAATTCTTTAACTACCAAGGAGATGTTAGCTATAATGATTACTAGGGAAGGACTGCCCCCATCCTTACCTAGAAATGGCATTTAAGACATATTAGCCTGTAACAAAACAATGAAAAGTATAGGCAAATATTAAGGTGAAATGGGCTAAAACTTGGCAGGTGGAAGTTTCTGGGTCATTTTGTATTCCTGGCTTTATAGAGTGAGCCCCGTGAGGGTATGCCAGTAACAAATATCCTCACAGGGGGAGAGTCACTGCCCTCAATGAATGATTCGCTGGGGAAATGAAGGGAAAGTTTTGTAATATTTATGAGAATTGATATGTTTCAAGGAATCCTAGATTTTGATCATTTCTACAAATTACCAAGCCAGGTTTCTCATTCATCTTCTATCACGTGAATACTAGAAAGAAAGCTACAATTATTTTTAACTTAATTAATTTGGCATTAATTTTATTAGTAAAGATAGTTATTTGTCATTTACTAATGCCTTTCTTTCCAGAATTTTAGCTTATTGCCGATTCTTGTTATTCATGTTTATCATGTTCTATAGAGTTTCCCTGAATACTGAATTAGCGAATACTGAATTGCAGCTCCCTGGAAATTCAGGGGTAGGTTCCTTTGAGCCTCTGGTCCTGACACTTTTGTCAACTGATCAACACCTAACTTTGTTTTATGTATGTTTCTGCCAAAAGACACCACACTTAATATGCACTATAGATTCCAATGCAAAACCATCAGCCAATAGCACTGGAGCTCATGGATGATGCTTATCACATAAACAGTTTTTCTCTGTAAGGCACATCGCAGCTTCCTTGTACAAAGCACGCAAGGGAGCACTTCCACACCATTTATGGTGGGCCATTTAAAACAGTGAAATCATTGGGCCTCCCCGGTGGCGCAGCGGTTGAGAGCTGCGCTGTGGAACTGTCGGCAGCGCGCGATGCGGGTTCAACGCCCGGCGGGGAGAATCCCACGTGGTGCGGCAGACCTCTCCTGCCTCGCCCGCTGCTCCCCTCAGCAGTGTATTTCTGATCTGCCTGTTCTGCTCCCCACTCTGTCTCTGGTGAACCCTCTCGCCGCCCCACGCCTCTGGACTGTACCCCAGCTTGTATGTATAAATAAATAAATCTTTAAAAAAAAAAATAAAAAAATAAAACAGTGAAATCACCAACACGTAGCACAGAAATTCAAAAGCATGGTAACATGTAGTCCACAAAAAGGACACGTGTTTACAGTATGAGAACTAGAACCACCCCGTCCACCCTCAGTTGGGTCCATGTGGCCGGACAACTCTGCTCTGCACAAATCTTCAAGGGGCCTCAAAAACAGCAAGTACAGACTTGAGGAGTTTACACATACACTAAAAAGTAGATCAATTCGCAAATAAGGAATTTGTGATACCGGGGCCTCACTGCATATATTCTTGGTCCCTGCAGCACCTCTCCTTCCAGTCCCTTCATTTTTCACCAATTATTCTAGACCCTTTCTGGTCCTGCTTTCCTGAGGTAAAGTCCTAAAGGGAAAACTTTTCCTCCTCCTTGTTAAAGTAGCCTAATATGTAGCACTCTCTGCAAAGAACATTTGTAAGTTGGCAGGAATTGAATGCAATAAATTCAACCACATTTAAGAGATGCTAGCTGACAGGATCCCTGATTCAGAGATATTTATAATTCTATAAAATTTGTTCCTTAATATTACAGACAGAAATTTTAACAGGGGGACAGCAAATTTACAATGGGGGGTACCAGAAGAAACGTGGATAAGAGGGCACACATTTCTGCTATCACATCATAGAAGGGACCCCTGACTTCAGGTTCTGAAGTCTCCATCTTAGACCCCTGGTACTAGAGCATGTCCTGTGAAGTCTATGGTTCTAGAATTCTCGTTGATGCCAGCCATGCCGTCTTCCTGGGGTCTCCCTGAGGATACCAAGCTTCCATCTCAGTGTCCAAGGGGACACAAACCTGTTGATGGGCCCCCATCAGCCCCACCAGATGGGGCTCTGGGGTTGAGTACCCACATACCTTAGGAGATGCTGCCTTGGGGGCCACCTCCAGGAGCTGGCTGACTGGGAAGCAGGTTCCTTGACAGCCTTCCACATCCCATCAAGACTCTAGCATGGTTTGGGTCAACTGGCTGTTTAAAGGCTTGTCAGGAAAAGGGGATGCTAGGCAGAGCCTGCTGAGATGAAATCTGCTGCCCTGTCCCATGCTGGGGAGACGGGGCTGCCATCTCAGTGGCGGTGTGCACAGCTCTGCGAATCTCTACCTTGGATGAAAGCCCAGCTGCAGGACCACATCCGCTTGCCTGTCTCCCCTGAAAAATGGTCACGCTCAGACATGAAAGGATGGCAAGGTGGCCACTGGCAGAATTTCAAAAATGTCTGTGGCCTTACCAAAACCTTCTGAACCAAAGGACATAGGAAGAATGAGAGGAGACAGGATGCCGGGTGCTGGCTGGACCCTCCTTCCACCCAACCTCCAGCCCTCCAGATGTTTTTGTTGAGCTTCTTGGCTTACTCTTTGGCTCGCTCCCCAGAGAGCAGTTTGGATACAGCAAGTAAGGCAACTATTGCACAGATCAAGAGGAAAGGGGCCTTCTGCTAGCTAAGGAACTTTAGTTTACTTTTCAAAGGATGCTTCCCCCCATTATAGAAGTCATCAGACTCATCGCAAAAAGAAAGCTGAAAAATGCAGAGAAGCCACCAAGTCAAAACCAAAGCATCATCCCTCCACGCAGCTATAACCAATGTTGAACTTTTGTTAATGTCTTTCTCTTTGACATTCTTTCTCTGTGAATAATGGTAGCAAATATGCTTCCTGTGGGATTATACTGGGCACACTCTTTGTAAACTGGCCTTTCCCATCATTGGCAGTACAGTCTAAATATTAATATCTTGCCGTGAGGTCTCATAGCTTCAAACTACCATTTTAGAAACAAAACTTAGTTTTTAGTGCAGTCTTTAAGTTCACAGAAAAAAGCTATAGAGATTTCTCATATGCCCCTGTACCACACACTCTTAGCCCCACCATTGTCAACACCCCCCTGTCGACAACAGACCAACAATTTTAATCACTGTGTGGTCTTCCCATGTCACAATTCTCTTAATTCCTACTGTTGAATTTTTACATAATTTTCAGGGACTGTATTCAAAATACATAGGAAGCATTTAACAGCCAGTAGCCATGAAAGTCAGCAGAACAGAACATGGTTCTGGGGGGTCCCAGGCTGTGCCCAACACTAGCCTTAGGTCAAGTTCTGATGTCAAGGAACTTCGGGGGAGGATCTAGGAGCAAGCAGTCCAGTGATACCTGGAGGGGGGAGGGAGGACCTCCAGCAGGTTCTGTTTATCAATCACAACAAAAGATTTTGAGTGTGTTAATAATCCACATCACTGTGTTGGGGCAAATTTCTGAATTATCAGAATATTTATCAATATCACAGATAGAACAGTTGTGAATATCTTTCTAGATGTCTGATTATTCTAGATGTACCCTGACTGGCTCCAAAGGCAAGATACATCTGTAGGCACTGAGTATAGAGTTCCAGATCGCTTTACAAAAGTGAATATGATTTGTACTTTTACTGAGCTTATTAATGTTTTTTTAAGCAACTTTCCTCTGAAAACCTGTATAACGTAGCGGGGGTGGAGTGAGGGTGTTACACTTCACCTCCTCTTAATCCAGATAATACACTTGTAGATATGTACCTAAGAAAATTCTCTTGTCCCAAAGAGACAGCCATATATGGATATTCACTGAATCATTCATAATGAGAATAAGCTGAAAGTGAATGAATATTCAGGGATAGAGAGAATGGAGGTTTCAATATAGGAAAACATATTGTGGAACATTATACAATTATTTTTTAAAATGAGGAAAGATAGGAGACTGACATGGGAGGTTTTAGACACATTGAGAAAGAAAAACAAGTTGTAGGATAGAATAAACATTCTGACTGCAGTCACATTTAGCAAAAACTATTTGAATATGTCAAACAATGCATAAATAAAGATACAGTGACTGGGAAGAACGTACATCAAAATAGAGATACCTCTGGGAAGAGGACTAAAATTATTGTATAATGCCAATAAAAGTCTTCTCATTTTTGGGGCCTCCCAGGTGGCGCAGCGGTTAAGCGCTGCGCTGTGGAGCTGTCGGCAGCGGCGACGCGAGTTCGACGCCTGGCCAGGGAGAATCCCACATGGTGGGGCAGACCTCTCCTGCCTCGCCCGCTGCTCCCCTCAGCAGTGTATTTCTGATCTGCCTGTTCTGCTACCCGCGCTGTCTCTGGTGAACCCTCTCGCCGCCCCACGCCTCTGGCCTGTACCCCAGCTTGTATGTAAAAAAAAAAAAAAAAAAAAAAAATAATAATAATAATAATAAAAGTCTTCTCATTTTTCAGGCTGCATATTTTTATAGTATGAGTTGTTATGATGATAAGCTATTCAGTGACTTTTAATGATATTCTTTAGCGTATAAAAGAACTGAAGTCAGTTATTTTCTACTTGTGTCTTTTGTTTTGTTTTCTAGCAGATTTCCCTCCTCCCCGTTCCCCAAAAATACCTCAGTGAAATTCAAACAAGTGAATCCTAAAATTGGTGCTGGTCTAGTGGCACCCCAGCCTCTGGGGCATGCAATTGGTGTGGATGCATGCGACTATATTTGACTGTATCTGCTGTCCTGAAATCAACAATTTCTGAATAAGGGGCCCCCATTTTGTCTTTACCCTCAAAATGTGTGTTTGGTCATGACAGTAGATAAGACACTCTCTCAGTTCCAAGAGTCATTTGTGAGCTTTCAAAGCATGAGAAAGCAGTCACTCCCCTGCTAGGGGATGGAGGCTTGGAGTCAGCCTCTGTGGAACATTCTGGGTGGCCCTCGACATCACAGCTTGAAAGGGCAATCATCTGTGCACTCATGTCTTTGCAGTCAACAGCATGTTAAGGCTGAGTACATCTGTACCACTTTCATAGTAGCATTTCAATCCAAGTGTCTTCCAGATTTCTGGAGAAAGTCCCTAAGAGGATAGGCCAAGTCAAAATCTTCTTAAGAATAGGGCCAATCCCTGGTGGCACAGTGGTTAGGCACTGCGCTGTGGAGCTAGCTGTCAGCAGCGGCGAGGTGAGTTCACTGCCTGACTGGGGAGATTCCTACACTCAACTCCAGGTGGAGATTCCCACATGGCGCAGCAGACCTCTCCTGCCAGGCCCACTGCTCCCCTCAGCAGTGTGTTTCCCTCGATCTGCCTGTTCTGTTCCCCACTCTGTCTCTGGTGAACCCTCTCGCTGCCCCACACCTCTAGTCTGTACCCCAGCTTGTATGCATAAATAAATAAATCTTTTTTAAAAATCTTCCTAAGAATAATAACTTTTTAACAATAAAACATTTTTAACCAGAACTTTTAGCTAAAAATGAAATGTAATATTTTCATGTTCTCTAACCTTGGAGGAGATAGGATGGTAGAAAAAGAATTTGAGAACATCTACCTGATTTAGGGGGTATTTTCTAGGAAAAAAAATTACATTTTTTTCTCATGGCTTACTGAGGACTTCCACAATGATTCTGTTTTCTCATCCTCTCTCTACTGAATTGTTAGATGTTGGGGAGAAGATTTTGTGTGCAGAGAAGTGAAACTGCATCTTGGTTGTGCAAAAGGCAGTGAAGTGAGGCTCAGAGGCTTGTCTTGGAAAACCCACACCAGTGCCCAGAAACACCGCTTCCTTTTCTAACTGCTTAGAAACCAAGAACCTTCTGAGCACCTTGCCTGAAACTGCCATGTTCCCAAGGCACAAACTGGAGTGTGAAATCCCAGCCCGAACTCTAACCCAAGCTTGTTTGCCTTCTTGCCTCTCTCCCTTTCCTCCTTCCTGAAATCTTTACTGTACAGAAAATCACTAAACTTTCCCAAATATTCATGTTTAACCTTTGGGTGAACACCATGCAAATTCTCTATGTAAAGAAAAAAATATAGACATGGATCTAAATCTGTCTTCATATAAATTTCTTTCTTCATTGCCTTCACATCAATTAAATAACAGTGGAAGAAAACACAATGAACTCTGTCAGAAAAACTATCTCATCAAATTCCACTTAAATTGGAGCTCCTAACCTGGGCATTTAAGACAATTTCCATTTCCTGGAAAACTTCCTTCCCTTTTCTGCATTTTCCTAAACAATAATTGAGGCTAGTGGCACTTATGGTGTAAAACATTTTTAAAGTGTCACAAAGGCCACCGTGTCCCCACGAGGAGTCCTTTCCTGGTCCCTGTGCTCGACCAACCTATAGTGTTTGCTCCACAGGCCACACAACCTCAGTCACTCGAAAACAACACTGACTGTTGCTGCTGTTTCTCTTTTTCTAACCTGGAGGTCAAGTCTGTCCTGGGCATCCTTTTAAGTCTTGCCTTATTTAGTATGGTGCCCTAGATTCCATAAGCAGACGATGAATATTTGATAACAGAAGAGGATGCTGTTACCACTGTATGAGGGGAGGTCCCCTAGATGCTTTTTTCCTAAATCTCTGTGAAGCTGTACACCCTACGTCTCTCAACATTCCCACTCCGTGCACCCACTAGCAATTTCTACAGTTGACCCTGACGTCAGTCTTATCTCGTTTAGAGTTTCAGTTCCAAGATCTTTCCTTAATATCACGGGACACAACACAATCTCCTCCATTTCTCAATTTCACTTTCATTCTTTCATCTCAATATCCTATGAGGCAGCACGTTGCCCTTGTCCTAAAGGGCTGGAAGGTGCTGGCTTTCCAGGTGTCGAGGGAATAATCTTTTCCTTAACGTGGGGCTCAAGGACTTACTACTGAGGTCTCCAAGCTGCCACTTCTCTTTTTGGGGCCTGCCTTTTTCCAGAGACAGGGCTGAGAGCTTAATGTGTGATGATTCCACTTTCTATTATTCACAAGACACCCACAAGGTAGACAGGGTCCCCATCTTTGTTGGTGAGAAAAGGCAGATCCCAGAAACATCAAGTGACATGCAGACATTTCTCTGTCCTGGCAAACTGTGAAAGGAGAAGCAATCAAAACAGATTAGTTTTTCTTACTACTGGCATCACAAAAATGTTCTAATGCAATGTTATTTTGAATATCTATATTTACCACTGAACACCCTCCAAGGAAAGAGCTTATTGGACAGCTGTGATTCCTTTGAGAATAAAATTGTACATCTTTGTTCCTTTCTGAGCGGTATAATTCCTGAAGTCCCTGGTCCTCCCTGGGGCCTTCTGCCAACACATTCAGGGCTCACAGTTGCCACAGGGATCCCACGTCCTCCTATTAAGTGTCCAGTCTCAGGGCCTGCTGGGCTGAGGGCGTCCCAGTGGCCGGAGGGTAGGACAAGCCAGGCCGCAAGCAGAATGCCTGGTGGGGTGAGATAGAAGCTGTGGTGAGACCCGCAGGCCTGGGTAGTGGGCATCTATTTCCCATTACCTAGAGTTTATGACGCTGGATGAGAAGTGTTTTCGGAAAGCTCCTGGGGCGTGAAATCCAAGATGCAACGATGGGGGCACTTTAGGAACGGAGCTGCCACCATCTGCCAGAGCTGCCTAAGCACCCCGACTTCACTTATGTTATGTGTAATCTTTAAAACGGGGCTCCCAAAGGGTGGTCAAGGAGCAGAAAAAACTTTCTGGGGCCCAATAAGAGAAACCAAAGGGACCATTTCCAGTCCACCAGAGGAGATTGTGAAAGGCTTTAGAAATGCAAAAACAAGCAAAAATCTTGCCATCAACAAACCACATTCAAAGCATTTAAGACCAGAACGTGCAATGAGCACTGGAGATGGCAACTCCAGTCTCTGAATCATTGGGACACTTTCTCTGAGGATACGGACAGATGGGATGGTAGCTCACCTGAAAAAGTGAAGGATTTTTCTTCTAAGAGGAAACAGGAGCAGTTTGGACACAGGCAAAACACCAGCACAGAGACGACAGAAGAAGGGCTTATAAGTCTTTCCTCAAGGAAATAGCATGTCTGCATGTCACTTCTGGGTTGGCAGAAGAATAGCTCAGAAAGAGGTTATGAAATTGCAAAGAGAACTAATAATTCATGGAAGATCACTCCCAAAGGAACAGGGTCTAGATGAGGGAAACTGAGGAAAGCATGGGCTCCACTGTCTCTGAGCAAGAAGGGGAGCAAAGGGACACAAAGGAACATTCCAGATGGAGAAGAGTCCCATCCAGGCCCAGATCAGCAGGTAATGCAGAGGGCAGGTTACTGCTTGCAGGTTGAGGGGCGGGGGGGGGGGGGCTGGTGACATTGGCGGGCAGAGGGCAGCGTGAGGAAGGTACTGAGAGAAGACAGCTGTGGGGCCTTTCCACTTGGGAGGCCACAGGAGAGGCATTAAGCATTTTTGCTGAGCATTACGAGAAGCCGAGGCGGACAGCGGCTGTCTACACAGTGGAGTTTAACCACTTGGTGGCTAGGCCCGACTGACCAGGTCTGGGTCTGGCCCCCACACCCCTCCCTTTTCAGAGGTGGTGGAATTAGTTGATGTAAGTAAATCACTGAGAAGAGTACCTGGCACATTAGCAAGCACTCAGTGAGCATTACTGAGCATTAGTGAGCATTGTTGTTATTATTATTGCTGCTGCTGCTGTTCCTATTAGTGATATTAAAATGCATGGAATCTCCTAAGATCTGGCCGTTTTTCTTCAGGAAAACTGAGGTCACCCAGAACAACCACAGCTGGGAACGTCATTGTGCTCAGGGACCCAGGGCCACAGGCTCCCCAATAGGGCTGTGGCAGGTGACAGGTGGTGGAGTTGGGGTTCCTAAGTTGGAAGCGGGTGTATGGGACCCAGAGGAGAAAAGTGAGACATTTGAGTTTGAGCTTTTAGCTGGGAAAATGCTCAGGGCGTTGGCGAGCCCTAAATTTTCGTCATTGAAGCCCTGACTGCCGCCTGCACTCATCCCATTCCTTTGACAAAGGTTTTTGAGCACGTACTACATGCAAACCACTTTGCGGGGTCTGGGGCACAGCAGCTGACAAGCACACAAACAGGCCTGTCTTCAGGGAGCTGCCTCTAGCGGGCACCAGCCCCTGCCCAGCTCCACCTACACACTCCCTCCTCTCTTATCTCCTTAATCTTTTCAACAAACCAGTTAGCCAGCTGTTAGTCAACCAAGCTTTCAGACAAAAAAGTTCAACTTTGCCTTTGAACCCAAATGCTGATATGGCACTACCAGCGTTCCAGCGCTGACCTCACTCTGAAGCTCATGCCTACGATTACCACGCTGTCCTTGCTGTGCAGTCATTTTGGTAGCTCAAGAGGAAAATCTTGAGCATTGAGGGGTTGGGGCATGGGCTGAGGTTCTTGAGAGGGACCCTGAGGTGCACATGGAAATGTGACCTTGGCACGGGTCACATGGAAGTGTGCTGTGGAGGGGTAAGGGGCAGTGGAGCTCAAAGGTGGTGGAAGCCTCGAGCAGGGGCAGCGCAGGGGTGCAGACCAAGTGCCTCCTGCTGTGTGGGAAGGGGCTGGAGAAGTGGCCTCCACTGTGAAGGGCTTGGATCTTGGTTGGCAAGGAAGTTGAGGCGCAGGTGTGGAGAAAGTTAGGTGACAGATGGACGATGGCTGGAAGGCTGGAGCAGGAGAAGGATTTCATTTCCAGAGAAACAAGGAAGCTGAGACAGACTGGAGATGTGCATTTGGAGAGAGGCAGGTGAGCGCTGCATCCCCGGAATCTTGCAGGAGGGGTTGAAGGTGTTCCGAGTGGAACGCCAGAGAGGCAAGACCAACTGCAAACTTCCCTGCGAGGCACACAGCACCCATCCATGGCCTGCTCGGTGCTGCTGGCACAGGGAGAAGGAGGCTCTGGCTTCACCACAACTGGCCAGGGAAGCGTGCCTGTTGCTAGTCTACCACACTGAATTTGGAGGTTTTTGTGATCACCGAGTCGGGAGGGGCAAGGGTGTCACCAGGTATGTATTTTTTCAGTCATCCCCTCTCATCAACCTTGCCGGGAGCGTAGGGTGACATTAAATCCCCGATGATGGAGATCGTGTTTTAGTAACTGAGATCCCAAAGTGTCCAACCACCAAGTGCATAATGGGGGAGATCTGTCCTGGAGAAACTTCCGAAGTGTTAGAGTTCATCAACTGTTTTTTAACCAATGTTGAACGATGCTTCTCCGAATGTGATTTTCAAGGCTCTGGTGAGGTGGAGGAAGGAGGAAAGATTCATCCCATTTGTTCCATACAGTCCCAGAGGCCAGTGATGTGAACATAGAGAAAGGAAGGGAGAGGGCATAGGGAGAAGAGGGATGTGAGCTTAGGCCTTGAGTTCAAGTCCTTCTGAATGTTAATATGCCTGTGAATCATGGGGGTCTTAAGACCAGCAGATACTGAGTATAGGGGTGTAGAGAGCCGGCCCATTCAGAAAGCCCTGGTGAAGCTGTTGCTAAGCCCCATGGACCATGCTTTGATAGCAAGGACTACCCAGCTAGTTGGAAGTTAGCTCCAAAAGATAGCTGGTTTTTGAGATAAAAAGGCTGCTAACCAATCCATTCCAATATTATCAGGCATCAAAGTGATATAATAGGATAGTAGCAGACCTTGTAGCCAGAATTTGCAGGTTTCAAACCTGATTCTACCCCTTTCTGTCAAGAAAATCATGGATGATCTCTGAGTCGCAACTTCTGATTCTACAAAAATAGGGGAAATAAGATCCGCCTGAGTTGGCTGAGCAAAGGGTAGATATGAGGGTCAGGAGAAATGACTTGGTGAAAGTGTTTTATAAACAAAAGGTACTGCACATGTGTAAGCACCATCACCATTACTGTTGTTCCTACCACCATCACCACCATCACTATCACCATCATCACTTTCACCATCACCTTCCTCCTCCTCCTCCTCCTCACTCCACGAAGCTAAAGCAACCTTACTGACAGCTCCCATTTCCACTGATTTTATTTTGACAGATAACATTGCTGAGTGTTTACAGCTGACACTGTGTCAAGCACAATAAAAGTTACTGGGTTTATTCCCCAAACCCTAATTGCATCAGTAATGCTCAATGGGAGCCAGTGGGACATCAGTTGCCAAACTAAGGAAATCTTACTTGTTTTCCACAATCTCATTTTTGGACAGGAAAAGGCAGTAAACCCAGCAGATATCAGTGTCCATTCATCTTTCAGAGCCTGGAATTTTGTTCTCAATGCCTAACATCTTCAGGAAACAGATGAACCTGTCTGCACAGGACTGATGGTGTGGGGTGGGTCACAGTGTCCTTCCTGGAAGGGATCAAAGCTTTATTCTTCCTCATTCCATTCCAAGTTTAGAAGATGGAGTTACCAGTCAAAGGTTCCACCTTTTCCTGCTGCTTCTTTCTGCTCGGGCCCCCCTGGTGCTGCATCCACTGCGTATCTGCACATAGGTCAAGGCTAAAGCTCCATGTAGCCTTAGGTGAGGGACCTGGCCCTGGAGAGTTCCAAGACCTCTGAGGCTACAAGTGTCTCTCTCCTGCTCCCCCCATTCCTCATCCAATCCTCAATCAGCCTTCCAGGAGAATCAGTATTCTCACCAGCTTCCCTGTCAGTCTTCAACCCTGTTATGTCTCTGGGATTCTGTCCCTCTGAGTCCTGGGACCAGGCCACTCTCCAGTTCAAGGTATATTTACTACTGTCACTCATCTGGGTAGAAAGAATGTTTCTTTCGGGGATGCCGAGTTCCCCAGTAAGTAGGACATAGGTTCCCTATGCACCCTATCTCATAGTTTGGCAGATGAGCACCCTAGAGCCTGAATCACCCCTCTCTGCCTGCTACTCTCCTTCCTTTCATCTTTATTTTCTCGCAACTTCAGCTGCTAGCAAAGTCCTCGGCAGTCCATACTCACCTGTCAGGCTAGGGTGAAGAAGGGTTCTGTTCTCAGACACAGCTGGTGGTGTTGTCTATTGGTTAAACCTTTTGCAAAGTAGTTGGGGAATATTTCTCTAAATCCTTAAAAATCTATATATTGTGTTAGTTTCAAGTCTAGGGAAATAATAGAGATGCACTGAAAACTACTAACAAGGATATTCATGACTATATGTTTATAGTGGTGGCAAATTAGAACAAACCTAATTGTCAACATTAGGGAAAAAATAAATATCAAATGTGTGAGTGGAAAGAAATAAATCAACATATTTAGAGGGGCTTTGTCTGGACATCTCTGAGGTATCTCCAATTATCCCTAGGCTATCAGAGAATTTTATTTTATTCTTTCTCCTCCTCTCTTTTTATGTTCTATATATAAATAATCAGAAAGAGGTTATTAAAGACAAAGATTCCCATGACCCCTAGCCTGACTATTTTGTATTGCTGTATAATATTCCCATTCAAGGACTCAAAGTCTACATTTTCAGGTTCAGACAACCTTCATGTTAACCAGAGAAGTCCTGAGGGACAAGTCTCACACAAGACACATGACTTTTCTGTATATATTTGAGCAGAGAAAACTAAGAGCTCACTCTGGGGTCCCTTACCTTTGAGGACCAGTTTGTGAAGAAGAAAGGTTTAAAGCCAAAGCCCCTGAAATCGGCGTGTCAGCAAGGGGAACACAGTTGCCCATACTGCCATGAAACACTACTTCTTGTCATCACTGTCCCCTGGAGAGCTGGGGCCATGGCCCTCGTGACACTAACTGACAAGATGTCTCTGCAGACGAAGACAGCTGGGAAGGAACATCAGCAGATCGAGAAAAACAATGACTTTCTTCGGAATGTGGGTGCTGAAGGTATAATGCAGAAAAGTGAAGCTGAACTCCTGGGGCTCTGTCTCCCTGTTGCTGGTGGGATGCAAATGCAGAGATTTCCAACTCCAGGGTTGGGTTGACATGCTTCTCCACAGTTCTAACTGTGATCTCATGAATATTTATTGTGGACACACTAAAGGGGCCTGGGAGGATAAACTAGGCAGACACCTGTCAAACAGGAATGGCCAAGACCCTCATCTAAATTTACGAAAGTACATGGATTGTTTTGTGCCTTTATTATCTTCCCTGCTAAAGGTAGAAGCCATGTAAAGTACTTTTTAGAATAAAGGGAATACAAATATCCACATAAGTGCATGTGTGCATTTGTTAATACATGACAAAAAGGCAAGCTAATAAAATCCAATTAATAACTATTTTAAATAGGAATGAGTATTTTAAAGTACAGGATTTTCTAAAACCCCTCATATGTCAAAAAAACTAGTATGATATTAAAGCTGTTTTTAAAAGCATTTATAATTTATGAATAACAAAAATACGTGTGTGTGTGTGTATAAACAAACTTTGTTTATATATTTGTTTAAGTAGTCAACTTATTGACTACTTAAGTAGCAGTATTTGTTTAAGTAGTCAATATTTATTCAGTCCAGAGAAATATATAAGGATTCCAGAACCCTGTTCTCCTAGTGTAGATGAAGAATGGCTCCTACTTCAGGGGTCAAGGCCCACAGACTGGCAACTCGTGCCTTAGCAAATTCACTGTGATTTGTTCAGATGTGTGTATGTGTGTGTTTGTGTGCGCGCATGTACATATGTACATGTATATTGACTTGAACCAAACAATAGTCCAATGAGGAATGGGTAAAGAAAATTTTCATAGAAAAGAAAATATAACTCAGTTTTACACATATAGGCAAAGATGCTCAAGTGCACTTATAAAGAGTTTAAAAGTGAGGCAAGATACCATTTTAACAAACCACATTAGCAAAGATAAAATGTTTTAATAATCCATTGTATTACATAAGGAGAGGGAAAATAGGCACTGTCATTTTTGCTAGAGCTGTAGATGAATTCAACCTCTTTCATGCATGATTTGGTCAATTCTATCAAAATTTAAAATACACCTGTTGACCTAGCAATTCCACATTTAGGGCTGTCCAACAGAGACACATGATCAGAGTCACTGAGAGAATTCATGGCAGCGTTGTATGTAGTAGCGATTGACTGAAAGGGATCTGCATATTCATTAATGAAGAATTGATGAGCAAATTATTATATATTTCCATGATGACATAATACCATAAAGCCATTTTTAAAAAGAGGCAGCTCTTGATGTACTGCTATGAAGTGCATTCCAAGACAGAACATGAAAAAGAGACATACGTACAGAATAGCATAAGTAATATTGTCATTTATATTTTAAAAGGAATCTATATTAAAAAAACATAACTACTTAGTTATGCATAGAATTTCTAGAAGAAGGAAAGAGTAAACATTGAGTGGAAAGATGTGGGCTAGAGATTACAATGTCAGGGTAGACTTACTCCTTTCTCCATAGTCTTTCCTACCTTAGGACACTTGGTAACTACCTTTTAAAAAAGGATATTTATTGTTTGTTTATCTTACACACACACACAGCTGCAAAGACCGTGGGATTTGATCTGGCTGTTCAATCATTTATTGCTCCAGTCAGTGCGTATTTGTCCAGCCTCTGGATCCCTGTTTGTCTTACACCCCGTGATGGACATGCCATGGAAGGAAATCAGTACCACAGGTGCTCCTTGCACCAGCAACCACCCCAGGGTGCTCCCTTCTGAAATATCCAGGGCACATACACTAGAGAACTCAGGCATCACGACCACATCTGTTTTAATTGTGTGACTCGTTGTTTCCTAGGGAAAATCACCAACATGGACCACATCTTGGAAAGATCAGATGATGAGGATGCCGTTGTCTCTGGAAACCCTCAGATGGAACTCCTTCACGAGATGGAGACTAAGAAATGGGTAAGGGAGAGAAACCTACATGTCTCAGTGGGTGAAAAGAGGAGCTTCCCAGAGCAAACCTCAAGCATGAGAACATGTGTCAGGGCTTCTTCATAATAAGAGCAGGGGATATGGGCCTCCCTGGTGGCACACGGGTTAAGTCTCAGTGCTGTCAAGTTATCACCAGCCACTGCAGCATGAGTTCAATCCCCCGTCAGGGAGCTAACCCACATGATGCAGCAGATCTCTCCTGTCTCACCCGCTGCTCCCCTCAGCAGTGTATTTCAGTCAATCTGTCTGTTCTGCTCCCCACTCTGTCTCTGGTGAATCCTCTCACCCCCCGCACCACTGGCCTAGCCCCCAGTTCTTGTATGCATAAATAAATAAAATAAATCTTAAAAAATAATAAGAGCAGGGTGAGCATACTGAAACCAGAGCCGCAGCTGTTGTCATGTGGGGGCACTTGCCAGCCTTGCTGTGCAAAAAAAAAAAAAAGGAAAGAAAAAGTGCCTTCTCTGTTCCCTTTGTCCTTGAGATTTGTAAGGTAAATGACATTTTCCATCTTAGAGCAAATGGCCATATGTAAAATTGCCCCCAGTAGAATACAGGGCGCTTCATTCCTGTTTACTTTGATAGAAGCATCTCTGAAAAGATTTTCTTCTCCATGACCAGAATACCATTATCACATTAGGAACACAAGTCCCACAGCACAATCTCATATCCTCCCTTCTCTCAATATTCTAAATCTCTCAGCTGTCCCCCACATACCTGTTGCAGTCATATATTTCTTTCTTTTGATTGATTAACCAGTTGATTTTTGTTGAGGTATTGGTTTACGGCACTGCATCTGATGGGGGACAGGTTCGTACCTGCTCGGGTCACATCACCAGCACACGCCCACTGTCAGAGCACCCGTACCCCACCACCCTAGTCCAGGGGGTCCTCCCCACT
Source organism: Scalopus aquaticus (assembly GCA_004024925.1). NCBI lineage: Eukaryota > Metazoa > Chordata > Mammalia > Eulipotyphla > Talpidae > Scalopus > Scalopus aquaticus. The sequence goes on from PVIJ01018782.1 coordinate 18,321, forward strand.
TTGTCTGCACCCCATCCCTCCCCCTCTAGTAGTCTCAATTCTGCAGAGTTCTAGGCTTTATTTTAGTTAAAGTTTGTCAGTTCCTTTGTGTTGTCTCTATATCCCACATATGCATGAAATCATCCGGTATTTGTCTTTCTCCCTCTAGCTTTTTGATTGATGAATTGAGTTACATTTTAAAAGGACAGGTTTATTAAGAAAGGGAGAAAGAAAAGAAGAGAGTCACCTGCAAAGACACAGGTGGGCATGAGAGTTGCTCCTCTGGCTTATTTTAGTCAGCATCAGCCTTTCCAGTTCTATCCACATTGCCACAAATGCAGCCATATTTTTCTTAACTAGCACCCAAACAAGCAAGATCTATGCGGTGCATTGGTTATTCTCTTTATAGTCTCTTAATACAGAACAGTTGCACCTCCTGTTTGTTTTTCATGATACCGATTTTTTTTAACAGAGCAGAACAATCATCTTACTTGAGAGGAGAGCTGGAGCCCCTGATCAGCTGGGACTCTCTCCCTCTCAGCACTGAAAGAGCCCACACGGGGATACAGGGGTTCCACGGGGCCCGCAGAGCATTTCTCCCTAAAAGGATCAGAAGGGCATCTGCTTACCTTACCAGTGTGTAAGAAGGCTCCAGCTTAACACGGCCCTCTTGGGACAACCCTAACCTTCTGCTCTGAGCTTTCATCCTCCTTACCAGGGTCTGCTGGAGCTGGAAGCCGAGCATGACCAGGGCCTGCAGAGGGAACAGGATGAGCGAGAAACACATCGCCTTCAACGTGAGGACCCTCATGTATTCACTTTGCAATTTTCTGAGGAGAACATCCCTAAAAGGTAACCCTTATTACATGCAAGGAGGAACATTATTAATGTCTTGCACAGATGAAAGTAAAATTTAGCAGAGGACTCAAGGGAAGCTTGTAAGATTTAACAGTCATCATGTCTTTAACCATAAATCACTTGTGTGCACAAGGAACTCCCTGCATGTCCCAGCAAGAATACAGAGGACATTTCTGGGGAAAGAGGCAGAGAACTGGGATTCTCCTCGCCAACTTTTCTTTGCAGCCTGAAATTAATACAAACCTTGTCACTCTCAGATAATTTTCTTGATCTAACCCTTTCCTTTTTATAAACCTCTCCTCTTCCACCAAGATGTAATTACTATCCTAAAATCAATACTGAACATTCATTTCATGCTGGGAAATAAAAAATATAACAATGTATTATTTTACTAATTATAAAATGTGCTTTATTTTCTCAACCTGTAGAGAGATCTGTTAAAGTAGATATCAAATAAATGCCTGAAATTTTTTTCTTGAAGACTAAGTGCCTGCCTGGCTCATTTTAGTGACAGAAAATAAACAAGCAGGCCACTTGCAATTCAGAGGAAGAGGCCTTCAGGTTATGTGAGATATTTTCCACTTTCTACCTTAAATCTGATGACGCTAAATGTTCTACAGGGGTCAGAACATATTCTTCCAGCTAAACCACTGGAATGTACACATGGGAGAGAAAGTGAAAGAGCTCGGGGCTGATCACAGAGGCTGGCTGGAGAAAATTAACAGTACTATACAAAACATAACTCTAACAGAAAACACAGTGAAGAGTTAATTGGCGGGTGGGCAAGTTAGATAACAGTGACAAGTTCATAGCTCCAGGAACTTCAGAACTCCGGGTTTCACATGTGCTCAAAGTAAAAATCTGAGCACAAAATGGAGTAGAAAAGGACACAAGGGACCACGGAGATGGATCACGGGTGAATTGGTGGTGGGTTACCCAAGGGGAACACAAAATGTAAAAGATATAAATAACAATAAAAATATATATATTAAAATAAATAAAAATAGGGGAAAAAAAGAAGCAAAAATCTGGTGATTTGAAGTCAGTGTAACAAAACTTCAACACTGCCTGGGCCTCAGCAGTCTCTTTTCTCAGGAAGGATTCCTTAGAGGTTCTTCCTTTGAAACTATTTTAGTAGTTATTCAAGGGAAGGCTTCAGGTCCCTGGTGACCCTAGAACTTCGTCCAGAATTGTCCAAAGCGCTCCTACTGGTATGATATGAAAACAAATAGGAAAATATATCTGGAATGCTTCTCTGACTTGATGTGGAAAGTTTCAAGATGAAGTAGAAAAGACAAAATATTTTTGCAGTCACTGGGGTGTTGGGTCTGAGGTATCCAGGTGTCACCCTTGACATTGACATTTCTTGGATAAGAGAATCAAGCTTTTTTAAGCCTTGACTTTCTCTTCTACAAAATGGGATGAATGCCAGCACCATCACTGGGTTATTGTGGGTATGAAATGAAATATTGTGTGTAAAGAATTTAATGTAGTGCTGCTGCATGACGAACAATTAATAATAGAAGCTGTTTTTACACATCAATTCTTCTAGTCTTCTGAGCTTTCTTACTGAATTACAAGCTCTTTTAGATATCATCTCTCTCCACTTTTACTTAAATACCTTTATGTTCAGCTCATCACCAGACCTTTCAGGGACACATGTTCTCACAGTGGGCTCCTCCCTATCCAGTCCTATCTAAAACAACCCATTTCGGGCCTCCCTGGTGGTACAACGGGTTAAGTGCAGCGCTGTAGAGATTTCAGCAGCTGTGGCACAAGTTTGATGCCTGAGCAGGGAGCTTCCCACATGGTGCAGCAGACCTCTTCTGCCACACCCTCTGTTCCCCTCAGCAGTGTATTTCGGTCGATCTGCCTGTTCTGCTCCCCACTCTGTCTCTGGTGAACCCTCTCATCACTCCACACCTCTGGCCTGCACCCCACCTTGTATGCAAAAATAAATAAATCTTAAAAAAAACACTTTTTTTCTTCCAAAGCATTCATAATATTCATCTTCAAACAAATTGTGACTTTTTATGAATTAAAACCCTCATTTTAATGGAAATTTTCTTCCCGTTGAAACAATTAAGGTATAGTTTTTACACAGTAAAATTATGTTTTATTGTATGGATCTGTGAGTCTTTATAAAGTACCTAGAGCTGTGCAGACACCACAGAGAGGAGACACGCACATTTTCATCACTTCCCAAATAACCACTCATTCTCTCCCACCAAGCTGCCAGTGGCCACGATTTATTTGGTCTCTATCCCAACAGTGTGCCTTTTCCAGAATGTGGTGGGAATGGGATCATACCGTGCACTGCCTTTGGGGGTGCCTCCTCTTACTTGGTATAAAGCATGTGAGATACATACGTGTTGTTGCCCACACTGGACTATCTGCACAGGCCAGATGAAGCCGTTCTTGACTTCTTCTGCCATAGGCTCCTGGCAACCCTGTGAAACTCATGACCCTTCCCAGATGTTTTCAGATGCAATAAAGTCATATTTTAAAACTACATTTCAGTACAATTACTAACACTGTGAAGTTTTTAACACCTGGATAAATTGTGCAGTGGGAGCTCACTGAGCTTTGAGTTTGCACTTCTCCAGTCACGGATGGAGGGCACTGAACATTCATGCGTTTGCCATCCGGGTGTCTCTTGGTGAGAGCCTGTACGTGTCTTTTGCTCATTTTCTAACTGGATAGTTTGCTTTTATTAATGCTGTGTTTTGAAAGGTTTTTATATATTCTCCACACAAGGCTTTTGCCAGATATGTGATAAGCAAATCTAAATAGGTTCTTTGGCCAAGCAAAAGTTTTAAATTTTGATGAGTTCCAATTTATCCACTTTCCTTCTCGTAGGATGTGCTATTAGTGCCAACCCTAAGTTCTTTGCCTCATCTTAGGTCCCAGAGATTTTTCAAAGTTTAAACTTTTTTTTTAATAAAAATGTTACCTAAGCCTTTATTTTAATCATTTAAATCTCCTGCTCTTGTATCCACTTAGTCCATTTATCTCTTTACTATTATTTAGAGTGTTTTTTTTTAATTTCTTGAATTGCATTTGTAACTTCACATCCCAACACAATCACTACCCAGGTGTCTTCTTACATGAGAATAGGATTATATCTTTGAAAGATCAAAAAAGATTGTGTACTGGGTGATTTTTTTCTTAATCTACAGGACTTAGTTATTTCTTGGTCTCTTTGCAGCTTATTAAAGGAGGTGATGTCCCTGGAGGGCCACATTGAAAAGCTAGAGTCACACGGGGAACTTGACTCTGACCAGCGGACAAACATCGAGGTAAGCAAGGGCTTGGACAGTCTGGGAGGTTGCAGGAACCCCATCACCTTGTCCCACTCCTCCTGATATTTGACAGGTCAGACATAACAAGAATTAACACCCACCTTCTGTCACTAGGAACAATCTCCCTGGTGGCCACCAACTACTCGTGTTCAGTGATGATACAAAAAGTCTAGACATTTCTATTCTACCTAGACATCGGTCAGGCCAATCTGATAGGTTTATATCTTGATGCTTTTCGAAGGGAATGAACCTCTATTCTTAATCTCTGCTCCCTAGCACCTGACAGAACACAGGAGATAGCTGGGGGTAAATGCATGCGAAGCACTGCTTCCGAGAGATCTCAGAGATGTTTCCACTTTCTTTGAAGCCCTCCCAGGGAGTTCTTGTTTTGGATTGCACAGGCTCCAAAGTTTTCCTGCCTTTCTGTTTTCTTGCATTTCTTAGAGACACTCTTCAGAGAAAAGTTTAATCTCCCCCCTTTAAAAGAAACTGTAAGACGGGAAAGGCAGTGATCTACACTGGATAAGCAGCAGAGTTCAGACTGACTGGTAGTTTTTCTGTTCTACTAGAACTTCAGGCCTTTGAAGTAAAGACTCTAAAATAGCAACAAGTCTGCGTCTGCCTTTTTATTTGGAATCACTAAGCTCTGCTCCGTAAGTCTGAAGGTTGATGGGAAAGGCTGTGTTAGAACAAATGCAGCGATATACACGATAACATGATTTAAATATCATCGCTACAGAAACCAAGGCTGTAGGAATGTTGTGGGTTTACTCCGATTAACAGGAAACTAAAGATCGGGAGGAAGAGTGATAGGAACAGCAAACAAAGTACGGGAGAATTAAAGGAGAAACAAGTTAATTAAGTTAAAATAATGTGTTTTACAGCACTTATTTCTCAGGAAGAAATGGAGTGACTGAGAAAGGAGTGAAAAGGAGAGAAAAATTGGTAGAATTATATTTAAAGCACTCACACACAGAAGAAACAAATTTAAAAGACCTGTCAGGCCTCCCCGGCACAGCGGTTAGGCGCTATGCTGCACAGCTGTCGGCAGCGGCCACGCGAGTTCGAGGCCTGGATGGGGAGATTCCCACATGGCATGGCAGCCTCCTGCCACGCCCGCTGCTCCCCTCAGCAGTGTATTTCCTTCCATCTGCCTCTTCTGCTCTCCACTCTGTCTCTGGTGAACGCTCTCGCCATCCCACGCCTCTGGCCTGTACCCCAGCTTGTATGCATAAATAAATAAAATCTTAAAAAAAAAAAAAAGACCTGTCAGCTACAGAAAGGACCCAAAGGGGACCGTGGGTGCTGCCTGCTATTGCGCCCCCCAAGTCACGAAGCTTTCTGAGACTCCATCTTCGGTGCTAGACTTTCACTCGGAGACTGACTCCTATCTCATCACCTTGGACACGATTCTCTTTGATAAGTACCGTGTAAAGATATTTATCATATGAATAGATTAGGGAACCTAATAAAATGGGATGATCATATCACAACTCCTTTCTAAACAACTGAAGCACACAATGTAGCGGCTGGTGATGAATAAACTGGGTAAAAGAATGATGTAGACTAGACATTCTTTATAGGCTGTTGAGGGCAAACACTCTTATTGCTTGTACCCAAACAGCACAATGGCCCCTGACATAAGATGTGGCCAATAACATCTTACTGATTTGATTTAATGCTGACTTTGGAGATCAGCATCCAGAACAGTTCAGGGGGGGAAAAAAAAAGCTTCTATTAAATCTGAGATTTTTTGATGATGGGTAAACTTTCTCCTAAAAATTATCATGTTTAGTTTCTTCAATTCCACACATCATTCACTATAACTTGTATTTTCCTTTTGTTTTAAAGGAGAAGATCATGGATATTAAAAAGCAATTAGGAGAAATGGATAGTGAATCTGTTCAGGTAAGGATAAAATGGCTTTCTACGAAGAAAGAAAAGCAGATGTTCAAGGAAATCTCAGACTTGCAGAATTTTCATGACTAGAATTGAAAATTCAATGAAAAATAGACTTGAATTTTAGACACAGAAGGGAACTTACTGTCATTTAGTCTATGCCCTCATTTTCAAAAGAGAAAAGTATGACTCAGAAAGATGAAGTAAACTTGATGAATAGAATCAGTCTTGCTCAGTGGACTTTGGTGGAGGATTATGGGGGGTTTGGTAGCAAATATGATGCGATAACATACATTTGTAGAATTATGAACCTGTACTTCTAACACGTATACAATGCCGTAAACCATTACCTCAATATACACATGCATTAAAAAAATTTTAAAATAGAAGAGCCAGTTTTGCTCTTGCTCTCCCATTAAACATTAAAAAAAAATACATACGTATATATTTTTTCTTTAAAGTAATGCATGCTTAATTTAATCATCACATTAGAGAACTATTTCACATTTAAAAATAACAAAAAACCCATCCCCTCATAGAAAAGCACAATGGACATTTTTTTATACTTCCATTCTTCCAACATTTTCTATACATATATTTACATATTATTACTGACTTAATGAAATTATACTATACAGATTGTTTTACAACTTGCTTTTTTCACTCATTTTTTTCCTTAAGTTATGATGCTAGGAGATGTCATTTTACCTTTCCCTTTTCAATGCTTATATGATGAGGGATCTAATTTTCAGATACATGCAATCAATTTTGTTGGATAGTTGGGATTTTATAATCAACATTTGTCATTAAAAAGTGTGCCGTGGGAATCTCTATCTTTCCTTGCCTTTGCAATTGCTTCTTTAAGAATCAGTTTCGGGCCTCCCCAGTGGTGCAGCGGTTAAGCGCTGCGCTGTGGAGCTGTCGGCAGCGGCGACGCGAGTTCGACGCCCGGCCGGGGAGAATCCCACATGGTGCGGCAGACCTCTCCTGCCTCGCCCGCTGCTCCCCTCAGCAGTGTATTTCTGATCTGCCTGTTCTGCTCCCCACTCTGTCTCTGGTGAACCCTCTCGCCGCCCCACGCCTCTGGCCTGTACCCCA
>PVIJ01018783.1:0-25453 GCA_004024925.1 Scalopus aquaticus
TCCAAAAGGATACATGCACCCGTATGTTCATTGCAGCACTGTTCACAATAGCAAAGGTATGGAAGCAACCCAGATGTCCAAAAATAGATGATTGGATCCAGAAGATGTGGTATATATACACAATGGAATACTATTCAGCATGGAAAGAAGATAAACACATGCAATTTGCAGCGACATGGATGGAATTAGAGGGGATCATGCTCAGTGAAATAAGCCAGAAAGAAAGAGAAAAATATCGAATGGTTTCACTTATAACAGGACTATAGGGAGGCCAAGTGGGAGAGAGACAATCAGTGGGGGGGCAGGGGGGGAGGAAGGAGTCGGAGGGAGGGAAGGGAAAGGGCACAAAATGGAATAGAAAAGAACACAAGGGACCATGGAGATGGATCACGGGTGAATTGGTGGTGGGCTACCCAAGGGGAATGCAAAATGTAAAAGACATAAATAACAATAAAAATATATATTATAAAAAAAAAGAGTTAAATAAATAAATAATCACAGCTCCAGCTACCCTCCTCAAAGGAAGAAATTAGTTAACTAACTAACTAACTTGAGTTAACTGACTTGGTATAAAACAAACTAGTTCATTTTCCATCAAGACCTTCTCTTCCTAGTTGGGGGTGGGGGTTGGGGGTGGGGGCGGACAAGGGGAGCTGGCTAGTCTGTATGTAAAGATACTAAACCAAGTGCACAGGAAAAGCTATGTGGGTGAGATAACTGATTTTACCCAGATCAGTCAATATCAGGACTTTGAATCTATTAAACATTTGCATCACCAAAGGGCCCTCCTCACTGGGCTAAAGGAACATAAAGCAGCGTTCTGGGCCCAGAGAAATATGGAACATACAGGTTACAGTGTGCCAGTAGGAAGCCCTGGGCCTCTTCACAGGGAGGGTGACACCTTAGACACACCACAACCTCAGCGAGGACCCTCCTCTTCAGACCCTCCCATACCCCTGGGTCAGGCCTCAGGGCTGGCCATGACCCAATAGCCCAAGAGGCTCTAGCCTCTGGACAAGGCACACACAACACCCACATGGGACCTGGGGGAGAACACAAAGTGGGAGACCCCTTACCCCTGCACAGTAATCTCCGCTGATGGTGACCCGCTGGAACTCAGGCATGGCGTAGGGCGGCGCTGGTGCCGGCTGGGAAGTGGCTCCAGTGAGCACAGGGGTTGCAGGAGATATAACCGGACTGGCTGTCGGGGGGACCTTCCAGTCTTGCTGCACTGGCATTTGCAGAGACAGGGACTGGGACCGAATCATCTTGAAACTTTTCTTTCTAAAAGACAAGGATAAGGAAAGTGGGAGACGTCAGCAGCTCATCAGAGCGAGTGTTATGTTGTGCACATAGCAGAAGAATCTTGCTCTGATGTAGTACGATGCCGGCCCTGCCATGAAGAAGTCTGATTGTTTGTGCCATCCTCTTACACACATCTCTATGAAGAGATACAGAACAGGCTTCCAAACCTTCCTCCCTGCGGTCATTTAAAACTGCTGTGGACACTTAGAGTAGGCAAAGGCTCAGGAGACTGCGGGCAGATCATGCACAGGAGTCTAGCACCAGACGGCAAGAGTGGTGAGAATGACATCAAAACAATGGTGTGGACCAAATGCTATCTTCAGATAACCCAGCTCCCCCTCTCCCCCGGGCTCAGAGACAGTCTCGGGAAGGACTACAAAGAGTCACAGAAAGACCATCATGGTGTATTTCACAAAGTTAGAAATTTGGAGTTTTGGAGCTAAAAGACATCATGACAATCAACTAGTTCCACCTCTTTGTTTTATAAAGGAGTCAGGACCCAGAGATGAACAATAGCACATAAAATCACAAGCGAGGTAGTAGCTAGCCCCCAGCCTCCCAGCTCCATGGTACCTGCTCTGCTCGCTACCCCCCTACCTCCCCACTCCCCCGCCCCACCCCCGCTGCCCTAGAGTCTGACTTGTGAGCTATGGTTGCTGCTGCTGCAAGGCCGCACAGATCTGTATCTCTGTTTTCGGAAAAGCATTGATCATTTGAAGAGCAAATTCAAGTCCCTCTGGACTGTCAGCTTGACACCAAAAGGTGATTTCACCAACCCTGTGAGGAGTGGGCACACATTTCATTTAAAATACCAGAAGTTCATGCTTATTTATAATGCTGATTTGTGAACACTCACCTTCCTCATTAACTAAATAGCAGCATTCCAAATGACAGCGCCCCATGGAACCCTCTCAGGAAGGGAGTTAGCCAGCAGTGAGGTAGGGACATCAGCCATCCTCTCTCCTCTCTCCTCTCTCTTCCTGCTTCCACTGGAGCCCAGGGCCCCAGCACTGCCACTTAATGATGTCCAATGTGAGAAATTAGCTGACTAGTTGCACTACCTTTTTTTTTAGTAGTTTTTTTTAGGATTTTATTTACTTTCGTATAAAAGAGCTTAGGTATAGGCCAGAGGTGTAGGGTGTAGGGGGTGAGAGGATTTACCAGAGACAGAGTGGGAAGCAGAACAGGCAGATCTACTGAAATATACTGCTTAGGGGAGCAGCGGGGGTGACAGAAGTCTGCAGCACCATATGTGGGTTAGCTCACTGGCCGGAGATTGAACTCAGGTTGTAGTGGTGATAGCGCTGGGACTTAACCCCTAGGCTACCAGGGAGGACCATACTTCCACTACCTTGTGCCAGAAGGCCCAGCAGCCTCCCGGATACCTGTCCCACAATCAGGGTCTACAGCCACCTGCAAAGGATTCCCGTGCATCCCATAAGTGACAACCAGCATCACCCACCACCTCCCATAGAACCTCTTCTCTTCTCCAGGCAACAGTGCCGCCTACAGGGACTGGAGAAATCATTGTTTCCCAACCTGCCTTAGGATTTAGCTGGAAACTGCCACCTCCCTCCTGGTTCTTGGCCAGGTCTCCTCACAGACCCACTGTAATATTTTCAAGAGCCACTGTTCTCCCCTATTTACACACCTCCCACTTGCCAGTCTCTCTGTCTGCCCATCAGTGTTATCACATGGTCTGTACTTGCCCAGCAATGTTATCACCGTTTTAGATACTTGGCCATTTACACCTTGAAAATGGAAGTGGCCCCTTTTCAGGAGTCTGTTTGCCCTGTCCCTGACCTTGCATAATAGATGCACTGGGTTGTTCAGGAAACTCAGCCTGAATCCCACAGCCTCAGGCAAAGCTTTCCCCATCCTGCCATTCATCTATCACAAGGAGCTGAGTCAAGCACCCTGCCCAGGAAGATGCCAACTCATGCTAGTCAGTCATGTCTCAGAGGCAGATTCACCTCGAGCAGTGAGGTTCTCACTTTGGCATCTTCTGCACATGTTCGCACCTAGAGGAAGAGGCACTTGCTTTGGTCTCCTCCTCACATTCTGACAGGTTCAGCCAGGTGCCATGAAATTCTGGCTTCTCTGTCACTCACATGCCTGCCAGGTCACTTTTTTATCTCTTTGAACTTTATATGACAGTCCTCCATCAGTGCTGCCTGAGGGCTGGTCCTGCCAGGGAGAAGCAAGTGACGTTGAAGATGAGCAACAAACTTAGAAAAAACCATGATCAGTAAGCTGGAAGTGTAGCTAGCCAAGAGCACACCAGCTTATTTGAGGAACGCCCCTTTTCTTCCTCCCCTGTGAGGAAGCCAGTAGCCACCAGGAAGCCCAAAGAATTCCTCTTGAAGACATCCATTACAACTCTGGACTTGGTCTTCAGGTGACTCGCAGACAATCACATTCGAACACTGGTGGGCTAGGAGCTCAGATTCTGTGGGCATAAGGGACAGGTTTCTCAACACAGAGGGCAACTCCTCCAGGCCCACTACCTTGGACAAGGGCTGGGGATAACCAGAGTGAACACACAACTTGAATCTCAAATCAATGAAAACTAGAAAAACAAAATGGAGCATAAGGACCTGTGTTTGTTTCCTTTTACTGTGTAATAAATTTAAGCTTGGCTTACAACACCTATTTTTGGCTCACAGTTCAGTAGTTGAGAAGTCTGGGTGAATTTGGCTGACTGGTCTCTACACTCAGGGCATCAAAGGCCAAAATCAAGATGTCAAATTATTATGTTATACATTTAATGTTATAAACTGATATTATTTCAATAATTTTTTTAAAACATTGGCCACATTGGACTCCTATTGGAAGATTCTAATAAAGAATTTACTTCCAGGCCTACCTGGTGGCCCAACGGGTTAAGTGCACTGTGGAGCTGTCAGTGGCTGCCGTGCAAGTTCGATGCCCAGCTGAGGAGATTCCAATATGGCACAGCAGACCTCTCCTGCTTTGCCCGCTGCTCCCCTCAGCAGTGTGTTTCAGTAGATCTGCCTGTTCTGCTCCCCACTCTGTCTCTTGTGAACCCTCTCACGACCCCACACCTCTGGCCTGAACCCCAGCTTGTATGAACAAATAAATAAAAAATCTTTAAAAATAAGAGAAAATTTACTTTCAGGCTCATTCAAGGTATTGACCGAATCCACTTCCATTTGTCCAGAGAGGTCCCCAGTTCCTCACTGGCTCTCTGACCTTGCACATAGTCCCCTAAACATCAAAGACTAGCATGGTGCATTGTTCTGGTGCTTTGAATCTCTCTGACATCTCCCTCAAGTACCAGCCTGAGAAAATTTTCTGCTCTAAATGTTCATGTGATTAGATCAGAACCCCCCTAGTAATGTCTCATCATATTAAAAGAGTGCGATGATGAGTATGGGATAACTTTGAGAGCCATTTAAGAAATTCTGCCCACCACTGAGCCAATCTAATATCCATTCTATACAAGATACAATGGAGCCTCAGGCAACAAAAGTGGGGAGTGGGCCTCCCTGGTGGTGCAGCGGTTGAGCACTGCACTGTGGAGCTGTCGGCAGCCCGCGATGTGAGTTCGACGCCCAGCCGGGGAGAATCCCACATGGTGTGGCAGACCTCTACTGCCTCGCCCGCTGCTCCCCTCAGCAGTGTATTTCTGATTCTGCTCCCCACTCTATCTCTGGTGAAACCTCTCGCCACCCCACGCCTCTGGCCTGTACCCCAGCTTGTATGTATAAATAAATAAATCTTTAAAAAAAAAAAAAGTCAGGAGTGGCAGTAAAAGAGTGTGTGTGTGTGTGTGCGCGTGTGTGTGTGTGTGTGTGTGTGTGTGTGTTTATACATGTCTCCTTCTTTCCCTTCCAAGGATGTCTGGATAATAAAATGGCACAATAATAAAATGAAATAAATTGTCACATGTCACAATAATAAAAGAAGTCACCATAAGTTTTATGGTTGGAAAGGACTTTAGAAACTACTAATCCCAATCTTCTCACTAGGAAGCCTTTGTTTGAATACCTCAACAGCAGCGAGGAGTTCACTACCCTTCTGAATAAGACACTAGCCTTCATCATTTATTCAAGGAACATTTTTTAAGCACCTACTCAGAGCCAGGGCAGTGCTAGACATACAAACACCAAGTGCACAAGCATGGTCTGCGGCCACTATTAGAAAGCACTTGCATCTGATGGGCCAAGATCTGTCTGTCCACAGTCCCGCTTGTTGTACCTCGCGCCAGCCCTTGTGGCTCCAGAGGAAGCCAGCTCGCTCTTCCTGGGTTGGCACACCTCCTCTTTCCCCCACCCACATATCCACCTGGCAGAAACTCACTCCTGCCAAGGAACTGGCAGGGTATGGGGCTGTGAGGACACCAGCAGTAGGCCAAGTCTGAGGGCCCAAAGGACCAGGGAGCAGCTTTGTCCTCTCTGAAAATGATGGTCCTCCTGGACAATAGTGTCCTTCTTGCCCAACCAGGCCCTCAATACAAAGAGGTGAACTGTTCCCCTTGTTAAGACATCACAACATCTCTCAGCACCTGTCTGGTGCCCCCACCCACTTCATGACCCATGGCTGCCCCTGCCATTCACTGTGTCCTCATCTTTACCTTGACTCACCCCCCAATCCTCCTCAGCTCTTGTGCACCCCAGAGCCTTCTGATGATAACATTTGTTTTGTTTGTTAAATTCAAGTAAAGAATCATGGGGCCCTCCCTGCTCTTCAGGAGAATAGCCAGCATCTCCCCTGGGGCCTGTGGAAGTCCACTGTCCTGTGCTGCCTGCCCAGGGGGCTTCCAGGTAGGAGGAGATACCTCCCTTCACCTTTCACCAAGGCTCTCAACAGTGCATAATCAGTCATACTCAAAACATTCTTGAGGGTACACATGTGACCCTCAGTTCATTCAATAGACCACTTGTGCCAGGCCCTGTGGGCAATTGGGTAGATAATACATATTCTCTGATCCTTGGGGCTGACTGTGACGGCGCAGATGGCTGGCTAGTTCAACAGATTACTATGATACAATGTGGTCAGGATAATGAGATTCCCTGGATATTATGGGGTCTCCGAGGAGACACTTAATCAGACTGGAGTGGGAGCAATGGAACAGCAGGATCAAAGATTTCCTGCATCATTCTGAGGGAGAAGGGAACATTCCAGAAAAGGGAGTCTTGTTTAAATACCCCCCATACACACACACACACACACACACACACACACACACACACACACACACACTCACATCATTCTGGAAGCCCCTGCTTCTCCAGAAGAGAACTGCTACCGTAAAGGCAGGAGTCACAGATCAGCATGGGGTTTATTAACAATTTGAAGCTGGATGGCATTAGGCGGGACTGGCATTTCTAACTTTCACAGGCTCATCTGCTTCTATGGCTTCCACTGTCACCGTATTGCTTCATGTGGAAGCGGGGACCCCTGGTTGAAGGAGTGGTTGAAGACCTGGCACCTACTCTGATTAACACCAGAAGTCCCAGCCTAGCCAGAAAGAAGATGGTGGAAACAGCTGACCATCCTACATGCTGTGTGGTGGTTCTGTAAGAGGATCCACAGTGGGCGGAACCCACATGCTCACCAAGTGCCCAGCGCCTGGCCAGCCTGGGTGCAGCTTTGCTTTGCACATTTGAAGCCACCAGCTGTGAAGACTCACAATCCCAACTTTCCTCGCCCTTCACTGCGCTCTGAGAGCACACCCCGGCCTGCTGCTGACCTCTCCTCTGCTCATGTAGGTCTCTGCTCACGTAGGTCTCCATTCACCGCCCTCTCCCAGCCTCCTTTCTCCAGTCCTTCCCAGCTGCCCTTCTCCCAAAAAACCCCAGAGGTCAAAATGAGTACAATCTTTACTACCTTTCAAATTAAATCTTAAATTATCAATTCTTCAAAAACAGGTGAATTGATTGCTTCAAATGAAGCCCTTTGCCAATCACCCTAAATTTTACAAAGTTACCACACCTGTTTTTAAAAGTTTCAAAAAAAAAAAATGATTTACAGACACACCAGCTATGCTAAGCTCTATTCAGAACAATTATTTTCCTCAAAACAATTTCAGAGGAAAGAGCTGTTCTGGAGAACTAGATTTTTCAGATAAAGTCTGTCCCCTTTAAGCCTTATTTTAAAAAACAATTTCAATTATAAATGAAGACATAATTTCTGCATCTTAATTAGAGCATGCCAAACATAATTTAAAGTTCTCCAGATGACTCAGGGTCATCACTGTCCTATCCAGTCACCATCTTAGAGGCGTCTTGTCCTGAGACTGCTATGCTTTGAATTCTTGCATCTCCTTTTCATAATTACTCAGTTTCCTCCCTCACTGTTAATGAGCAAATAATAGTAACAAAAACAGGAACACTGATGATGTTTAAAGCACTGTGCTCAGCAGTCAGGCATATTAGCTCATTTAATTCTCACAAGGCAGGTCCTTCTATTTTCCTCCTTTTGCAGATCAGGAAAAGACTCCTACAGTTAGCAGCCTTGCCTGTGGCCACTCACAAAAGTGACAAGGTTGTCATCTGAACCAACCCAGTCAGTCTGACCCCACAGCCTGAGCTCATAATATCCACACATTCGTGACCCTGCTTCTAGAAGTCCCTCTCCCTACTTCTAATCTGCCTCTTTAAATCTGCCTCAGGATAAGAAGTAAGTAACCAAACTTATTAGAATTCTGTGTAAAGTAAGAATAAATAGGGCCTCCCTGGTGGCGCAGCGGTTGAGCGCTGCGCTGTGGAGCTGTCAGCAGCGAGCAATGCAAGTTCGAAGCCAGCCAGGGAGAATCCCACATGGTGCGGCAGACCTCTCCTGCCTCGCCCGCTGCTCCCCTCAGCACTGTATTTCTGATCTGCCTGTTCTGCTCCCCACTCTGTCTCTGGTGAACTCTCTCGCCGCCCCACGCCTCGGGCCTGTACCCCAGCTTGTATGTATAAATAAATAAAAATCTTTTTAAAAAAAAAAGAATAAATAAGAGAATGGACAGAGGACTGCAAGATTGCTCAGAATTTTGCATTTGTTACCAGCTAAGTTCCAGCTATGCACCACTGCAGGGTTGGTCAACTCTGGCTAGTTAATATGATGTGCAACTGCAGGAAGGGCTAAAGCCAAACTCCCGACTCTGTCTTGGGAGGCATCTCTGCAGTTGTTACCTCGCCTCCTTGGCTCCAGTTTCCTTCGGAAAAGCTTTCAGAGTTCCAGCTTCCCACCCCTGCTGCTGACTCCAGATAACTGCTGGGCACCACCAGTGTTTTCCTGTCTTCTTGTCTTCACCCACTGATTTTGATTGCCTCCCTCCCTCTCACCTTGACCCACCCTTGAGTCCCAGTAGAGACCTGGCCAGTGTCATCTTCTACAGGAGGCAGAGATCCCTGAAGCATGCTGTCCCTGCTGGCCTCTGAATCTGGGCCTAGCCTGCCACACAAGCACTTCTCCCTGGAATTAGGCCGCAGTACTAGAAAGGCTGCATCTGAACCCAGCTCAGGTCTTACAACGGCTGGATGCCTGGACAGTAAGCCTCCGTGTTTTAAGGGAGGTTTGTCTCATTTCTTACTCACAGCCCAAGTTTTTCTTTCTTTTTTTTTTTGTAAGGAGCTACTTCCCTTCCATGGATCAATTTGTGCTTTTACAATAGACTTAGAACAGTTTTTTTTTTTTTTTAATAAGAGAAAATGTGTTGTTAAGCCTTTCTCAAACACCAGAAATATCCAAGTTTGTGAGAGAAGCCAGAATGAGGGAGGACTTTTTCCAACCTGGAAGCCTCATCTCATGTGACTGCTTGAAACACAAACCCTCAGACTGAGAAGCTGGAGACCCGCTGCTGACTGCAGACCTGGGGCTCCTTGCAGGAAAGCTCCATATCACAGCTTCTACTGCAGAATGTCAGGGAGAAGCCAGAGTTGAAAAGGGAACTGTTCACATCTGAATATTTGCATAAAGGTATCTCTAGGGAGCAGTGACTCTGAAAGACCAAGGACAAAATCAGTAGTGCAAAGCTCCAAAAAACACTGGGATGTCCAACAGGTAGTTCACAGGTCACTGGCTGTATTTTGGCAGAAAAAGAAGGGTGGGGCTTGGAGGTGGGGTTTTGACCCAGCTTCCTTCCATTTAGTTCAAAAACCAACAGGGTGTAGGCTCCTGGCAGTTAACACCCAATGTAATTCTAGCATCTACAAATCAAGAACCAAAAACTCTACCCCTCACTAGAGATTGGGTTAGCCTCCAGGTTAGTGAGATTCTGGATACAAGACATGGGTCTTACTCCCTGCTCTGTCACTTACTTGCTGTGTGGTCTTATGAGTGTTAATTTTACTTCTCTGAGCCTTGGTTTCCTAATCTGCAAAATTGTGAACTTAAGACTAATACTTGGAAACCTTGACATAGGAACCAAAGAATGAAGATCAACTGCATAGCCCAGCACCTAGCCCACAGAAACCTGTAGCTGTTATTGCCGCCCCCTCCACAGCAGGGCAATGGACAAGCAGGTAACAGTTGTAAGCTGGGGCTTACTGACCCCAGCATTGTCCTCACCTTTTTATATGTGTTCATTCCCTCCTTCCTCACTACATGAAGATACCATCCCTACTTTATAGGTGAGGAAAAAAGCGGGCACAGAGAGTTTTCCTAATTTGCCCAAGGTCACAGAGCTTACTAGCAAGTGGCAGACCACAGTGGTCCAGGGAAATGTGACCACATTGATGTCATGTCTGTGGTGGCGTGGAGAAGCAGGACGTCTCTCCTCTGTCACCAACATGGGCTAGGTCCTGAGCTGAACTGTGGGGGTACAATGAGAACCAGATACAGTTCTTGGAGCTTCCAGTCAGAGGAGGCAGATGGATGCAAACCAAGACTACCACAGCCCCGTAAGTAAGAACAGAACAAAATTTCTGGAGCAGGGTTTGCAGAGAAATTTTAGGAAACTAAAGAGCACCAATTGAATTTAGAGTAAGAAAGCTTCCATTCTGCTGTTAGCTTGGGCATTGCTAAGAGAACAATCTCTTTTTGCAGCTGTCAGTCCAGTGTCACTCTATAATGGAAACTGGCCTCAGAAACTTATTATTTCTGAAAATAAAAAGTGCCAGGAATCCTTCTCTTCTCATTATGAAGGGCTTAAAATGCTCAATTCATTCAACACAAAGGGTCTTACAGACCATTCAGTTCATAAAGTTACGCGAATACAGTGGGATGAGGGTGTCTTTACCGTCCAGTGGGATTGGGGTCTCTTTACCCTCAGGAATGGCCATGCAATCAGGTCCGGGACCATCCCATTTTGCCCAACACAGGTTATCACTCAGAATTGGCCAATGGCACGATGACCCCTTCACTTCATGGCTCATGGTCCCTCAGAGGAAGGAAAGCTCTTAGAGATGGTGAAGATCTGTTCTCGCTTTCATGCTAAGACTCCACTTTTTACCTCTTTCCCTGTAAAGTTAAGGACATACTAAAATTCTGTCCTACCAAGAAAAATAAAGCTTGCCTTTAAAAATAAGGAAGTATTGGGGCCTCCCTGGTGGGGCAACAGGATAAGTCTCAACCTATGAAGATATCTGCAGTCACTGCAGCACGAGTTCAAACCCCAGACAGGGCAATTCCCACATTGCACAGCAGACCTCCTCTGTCTCACCTGCTGCTCCCCTCAGCAGTGTACTTCAGTAGATCTGCCTGTTCTGCTCCCCACTCTGTCTCTGGTGAATCCTCTCACCACCCCACACCTCTGGCCTACACCCCATTTCTTGCATGCATAAATAAATAAATCTTTAAAAATAATAATAATAAGGAAGTATCTTAGGATCTCTGACCAAGCCTTGGAGAGGCTCAGCGTTCTGCAGTGTGCTGGGCAGGTGGGCTACATCCCCACCACATACCTCCCAAAGCTTTTTTATTCTTTAATTCTGCTCTCTGGGTGAAATAAACTGTGAAAGCATGAAGTTTCCCATTGCACAAGGACTCAGGTCCAAACTTCTTATCAAGGAGCACAAGGCCAGTCTGATGTGGGCCCAGCCTACTCCTCCCACCTAAGGGGTGCTTCTCCCTGTAACCACACCTCTCCTTACACAGACCTTGGTGAAGATACTTGAGGGCATCTGCCCTGGATGACTCCGCTATCCGCCAGGCTCTCACCCAGTTTTACACAGCTCGCTCCCTGATACCCCATCAGTATCAGCTACATCGTCACTTCCTCTAAGAGACCTTCCCCAACGACTCCATCAGAAAAAAGACTCACCCACCCCTCACTCCTCCCTCTCTAACTCCTAATTCACCCTCCAGAGCACCTGTGCTGGACCTAGGCCTGTTTGTCCTCAGACCCACTCTCTATTCTCTCCTAGGTTTCCAGCTACGTGTCAGCTGACCTCTGGCTAGATTTGGCCAAAGACAGCCACTTGGGAAAACTGGAAAGTGCCGGGAAGGGTAAAGCCACATATCTTCCTGTCTCTGACTCTGCCCTAGGAGGCATTTCTGTAGCCCATGCTTCGCCTCCTTGGCTCTAGTTTCTATTGGAAAGTTTTCCCCAGTTCCAACTTGCCTACACAGGCTCCAGCAACACCACCTCTATCCATTGTCTCTCCAGTCTGGGTGGTAGCTCCTTCCTAGTGTGTCTAATCCCCAGGTTGCTGCTCTCCCCGTCTGTTCTCTACCACCTTTGTAATCAATTCCCTGCATTAAAATCCTACTTCCAATACTTGCATGGTTTTCCTGGTCAGGCGCTTACTGATACCTCACTTATCATACTTGTCATCTTTTAATTAATTTGTCCAGTTAATTATTGTCTGGGCCAAAGTAAGCTCTACCAGACTGGGACTGTATCTGTCTTGTTCATTATCTCATTCCCCAGTGCCCAGCACTGCACCTGGCAAAGAGTGAGCTAAGTTAATTAATAATGCAAAATACTTGTCAAATGATGAAAAGAAGTAAAATTGATGCTTCCCCAAGAAATCCTCAAATTTCCGAAAAGAAAAAGGTAAAAAGTCATTTGGAAATGGTATTTATGCACATGATTTGTTATTAAACCCGCTTCAGAGAGAAAGTGGTTTTCGATATTTGCAACCAACTAGAGGCACCTTCAGTAAACATGTGGTAAATTATGTGGTCTTGGTTAAGAAATAATCTCAGCTCACAGTGACAGTCCAGTCCCCACGAGGCACTGCCCACAGTTTCCTGGGTCTGCACAAGGGCGCATACAGGAGCTGAGTCACGGGAACAAACCTTTTTGCGGTCTCCACCGACTTCTGCTCCGCCAGCTCCTTCTGTAGCTCCCTCTCCTTGGCCTCCTTCTGTCCGATGGGGCAGTCCTCGGGGACGGTGAAGAGGGACAAGGCATCTTTGCTGTCCTCTTCTCGGAGCACTTTAGCAAACACCTTCTCCGCCAGGAGCCGGACTTGTTCGTCCACCTCAGAGATGTTCAGCTTGGGGAACTGACGCGGCATCTCACCTAGCAGAGAAAGCACAAGCGTTAAACCTCATGAGTTACTGGATGGTCAAATCTCCAGCGAGGGGGAGGAGAAGTACTGAAGAAGGGCCAGGTCCTCCCGGGTTAGCTTTCTACTCAGGAACTCTCCAGAACAAACCAGCATGCCAATTTTTAAAATTAATTCAATAAGTCATTGGATGTGATAAGTCAGCTCACATTTTTATGAGAAAGCAAATGTTCAGAAGTCAAAGAATGAACTCTGCACCCCAATGAGCTTCCATTTTCCTGAACTCAGGGAATCCACAGCACATTGGCAGCCCTGCCTGCCTGACTTTATTTCCAGACTTTGTTTCCATGATGGAGAAGGGAGGAGAGTTCAGAAACCCTCTCTGGGAGACTATGCAACAATGACCAAAACTCACTCCCCACCACACAGAGGGGACAGAGCCCAAAGGACTAGGTTAACGATTAAAATCCCATGAGATGACAGTTAAGGCCTAGAGAATCCAAAGTTGCATTCTTCATTGCAACAAAAGACTTTTTTTTGCTAAAAAAAAAGAAACTGCCATTGTGGTTTCACTGTCTCTCCAGCCTACTAGAACCTCTAAGAGAAAGCAAGGTTTGGGTAAAGGAATACTCTTTACTTTTCACAACCCAACTGAAAACTCACCTCCTCAAAGAAGCTTCTCTCCATCCCTCTCTCTGCATATTGGTCTCTTACCATCAGTAGTTGACATAAATCACCTCATTGGTTCCTTTCTTGTCTTTCTTGCAGTATTTATATAAATAACACTTAGTAAGTACCCTCTGCCAAGTGCTTTACAGTTATTAATACAGTTAGTCTTATTCTTTCCTTTTTACAGATGAGAAAATGAAAGCACAGAAAACTAACTTGCCCAGAGTCACACTTTTAATAAGTTGGCAGATTTGTGCTGATCTTAGCCTTCTGCTCCTCCACCCCTTTTCTCTATGAGCCTTAAGGATTTGAACCCAGACACCTGGTTCCCAAGTCTTAACCACTATGCTGCACGGCTTCTCTTTGTCCAGTGGGTTTCAGGGCAGGTCTCAGTGTTGCCAGCATCACACTTATGGAATGGTTGAATGCTGACAGCATCCTTTCCAACATGCCACCTTTATCAGGAGTGGCTCTGGAAGAGGAGTTTCGGGTCCACGTTTGACCATAGTTTCTTTAAGGAAGGTTTAAAGAGAGAAGTAGTTTTGTCAGCCTGGCAGATGAGGATGAAGGTGAGACAGTGCCCAGTTGCTGTCTGGCAGGGAGAGGAAGCAATTACAAGGGAGGAGGGACCCATGGTGAGCAACCTGGGGACAATCATTCTTTGTGCCTCACAGTTTTCTCATTTGTGAGACAAAGGGATTGGACTAAATGGTCTCTAAGGTCCTGTCAGTCTTAAGTGCCATAATTCAGAGAGGTTTCCAGTGCTGGGGGAAAGGCTTGTCGTTCTGGTCTCTGCTGCACGTGGGTCTCATTCACAACACAGACAGGAAGGAGGAAAGCTGGCTAATACCAGCAATGCATGTCTGTGGGCCCCTTGGCTCTGAAGCCAAATTCCTCCTTCCCTCTACACCCAGAACCAGGTCTCTCCTGGGTTTCTCTTGCCCCCAAGACGTTGCGTGAGAAGGAGATGATGAGGAAAAGCATCTCAGCAGGTCACTGTGCTGGTCTGTGGCAGCAGACACCAAGGCAGCAAAAGCCTATCCTCTGCAAAGAAGAACAGAAACAGAGCTGACTGTGGAGATTTCTATATCCTGATAGCAGAGAGAAGGGGAAGCTGGAAACCATCAAAGCAGAGGCTTGGAGAAGTAAGTGACAGGGGGAGAAAAAAGAAGAAGCACAAACAACTAGACTCGGGAGGAGCTGTTCAAGCAGAACACCTCCACCTATAAGGCCCGGGGTGAAGGGCAGGATTCCAAAATCTCACATAGCATCTCAGAAGTAGGTATCAGACCCAAAGCCAAGGGCAGCCAATGCCATAAAGCATCTGTAATATTTGACGGAGTAAAGCCACTTTAAGAAATTGCTTCTAAGAGAAGAATATGAAGGCAGTAAAAAGCACAGAGATGTTTACCTGTACTCTTTATAGAAATAGCTTTAAAATGTATAAATTAGAGCATACTCACTTGGGAAAAAGCTAAGCAACCAAAATTCTAATTATGAAGACAGTGCAATCATATAAAAACTACTTGGTAAATAACAGTAAATGAAAAAATTAATATGTAAAACTGTACCCCTGCTTTGACTACAATGAGGAAAAAATTGCATCCCCTATAGACAAAGGCTGTAAAAGAGATACACACTCATGTGATCAGATGAGAGGACTGACTATATGTGAGGCAAAATTTGATTTTGATCGTTAATGCTGCTATAATATCATTTTAACAAACACAAAGAAGGTAGAAAATGAATAGGCTTACCAGTTTATAAAAAGAGAAGAAATGAATCGCCAGCCCAAGTTTTGGCAATTAGGGTTCTCTCCTACTTAAGCCACACCACAGAGAGACCAACCCAAAGGGAATGACACCATTGAGACCCATCTCTGCATTGATCCAGCTGCCCTGGATCAATGCAGCTCACCCCCACCTTACTCTCCCCAACCTTTCCTTCCACAGACACACACAAGACTGACCCAATCACACCGCAGCAGACCCCCTCACAAGAGGACGTTTGGGGGATCCTTTGACATAAATGTCGAGGGCCTTAAGCCAGGTTCTGCCATGTTTTTCCATGAGGCATTTTAAGCTTGTTCATGTCAACTATACATTTTTTTCAGGATCATCTCTCTACAAAAATTCTTCCTTTTCCTTTAGATGAAGTAGCTTAAATCAGCCTTTCCAAAATGGGTCCCATAAGAAGTTAATACCTGTTGCTGGTAAAACACGTCCTATGGTGAACAATTAAGGAGATATTGCATTTATATAGCCCCTCATCCCAGATTCAAAAGGCACATCAAAGACTCAAGAATCAGAGTCGCATTTTCCCATAGACCTCTCTCTTGCCCCCCCCCCCACCAAACCCCATATGAATTTCTTGCAGAACTACTACCAATGTCTTAAATAATTGGCGAAGAATTGATTCCATGCCTGACATAGACCACATAACCCACCTGGGGTGCTGGGCTAAGTCAGCAGGCCTGAGGACACAACTGTGTATCTGCTGTCTTCTGGACATCCTTAGCACACAGTTCCCACCTGCCATTCCCTCCCTGCGGGGCTCGTCTCTCCTCTTAGACCTACAAAACTGCCCGGTCAGGCATGCTGAGGAAAGCAGATACCAAGCAGAGCTTCAGCTCCAGCTGCTTGTTCAAGCCTTACTTTCAACTGTTTGTCAGCTAAAGCCAGCAGCCTTAGGCAGCTTAACTGAGAATTCACTGGCATCAGCTAGTGATACAGCTTATCTCATTGTACATACAACACGCTAGCGAAGTGTTTCAAAGTTAGAAACTATAAAACAACAGCAATTTCAACAAACAGTAACTTTTATGGCACCACAGTCCTCCAAAAAGGAAGCACAGTGCCATTAAAAAGGCAAAGGAAGCTGCACTGTGCTTTTGCCAGACTCCCAGCATCAGAACCCACGACACAGACCTGAGCCTGACGCTGGAGTCTCCATGGCTGATCCTGAGGCGGCCACACAGGCGACACACTTGGCCCAGGACTGCTCCTGCTGGGGAGGCTGAGCTGAGTCAATGTGTAAGTGCTGCTAGCTGGGTCCTGTCTGCCGCTGCCTGCTGGGGTGGGAGGTCTCTGCTTTGCATATCTGTGAGCAGCTCTGAGCAAGAGCAGGAAAAGTCTGGGCTGGAAATTCTTCCGTGAATATGAAATATAAGTGGAAAATTTCCAAGACTCCCAGGTAATCTGCTATAAAACGGCTCTTGTATTCTGAATGCAGAGTTCTGGCCCTGTTCACAGCCCTCTCCAGGGCAAACTGAAGCCGCGGCTGCCCCAGCACACTGTGCATTCAGCCTTCCAGACCAACCACAGAAGATAAGCCACACCCTCCTTGTAACGTCCAGACTCCTCCTGAGAGCTGCAACACCATAACCTTGTCTGCTTCCGTTTCAAACCCCACTCAGGCTTAGCCTGGCCCCTGGGTTCGTTTTACCACAGGGATTTGTCTGTGGCACTACCTGCCCTGCCTCCCTCAGAAGGTCCCTTTGGGCAACCCTCTGGAGAGCACCCCAGGACTGACAGGGGGAGCTCTGAATCCAGTTGTGGGAACAAGCTCCTCCCTCTTATCCTCCTCTAAAAGTGGGAAGGACCATGAACTGTCCCTTCCTTTCCCAGGAACAGGCTCTGATGAAAAGTGGCCTGCCTTCTCCCATAGCTTCCCCTCTTCCCTGAAAAAAGCTGCACATCACATGTGAAGGGGCCATGTGCGTGCATACACATGCATGTGTGCACACACACTCACACACACACACACACACACAATGAAGTACGGCCCACTGACCCACCCAAGCCTCCCCCTCCCCGCCACTTCTTACTGCCTCTCATGACTCCCACTGGGCCTCCATCTCTGAGGAGCCTCTGAGCACTGGCTGACTGGCTACCCTGCCACCAGCGCTGCCACTCTCCCTGGGGAAGGTGGAGCTGCCTCAGGTGACCCCCAGAGCAGTCCTCTAAAAGCAAGCAGGAGGAATTAAAACCCATCACAGAGCACAAACTCCATTCTTCATCTGCCCTTTAGGAGGTCCCACGTGGGGAAAGTTAACGCAGACAAGGGCCTCCCAGTGGTTGAGGCAAGCTGTGTGTGTCTGGGAAAAAACCTGTGAGCAAAATGGCTATTTCTGTGGTAGTGTTGGAATCCTGGGGGGAAGAGCCCAGAAAGTATGAGTCAGTTGTTTACGGGGAGGCTAGCTCTAGCCCTGACTTGGACCTGAGTCACCTCCTCAGTCCAATTGTGAGGTTAGGCCTTCCTGAACCCACATAATAATTCCTGTGCACGCAGGGCAGGATTGCAGGGCTGACACACGATCCTCAGGCAGCTGCTGAGCTCTCGCTACCCAGAGATTACGACCCACCTGTCTTCACAGCTGTTTCACTGGCAGTGCAACCAGCAGGCTACAAGCAACTAAGAGGGAGGATAATATTTATTCATTAAATAATTAAACAGGCTTAAAGCATAGAGTAAAAAACCCAAGCCTTTAGTATTGTTCTGTCAGAAAGGAGGAGGAGCAATGATTTCTTCTGTTGTGTGTCTGGGCGGGGGAAGAGGGGAAATCCGAGGGAGGGAAGGGGTATATGCAATGGCAGCATCCTAACCCATGCAAGAACCCACCTGGGCCCAACACATGCAGGGAATTTTATTCTGCGCTTTAGCCAGACTGTGGATAGCCTTAGTGTAAACAAGCACTTCCCAAAGTGTGGTCTGTAAAACATAAAAGGTCAAGCAGCTTGGAAAATAATGCATACCATAGTCCCTTATAGGGATTCATGCACAATTCCTACTAGCAGATTCTAAATTTCCGAGAAGTCCAACAGTAAAGAAAACTGCTTACCTTTGTTTAACTCAACATACTTATTTGACCCTCCCATCAGCACCACAGGGAAAAAAAACACCTATTAATATCCCGTGGCATGGGCTTTGGAAAATATCTTCACTTTGAGCCTTCATTTTCCAACCTAGAGAAAGCTGCCTTCCTCGGGCACAGCTAGGGGTGTGAGACCTACTCCATCATTAGGTCTGGACAGAAAAAGGGCAGTAGTCCCACTAAGATGACACAGAGTGGGACCCAGTCAAGGGTCCTGGTGGCGCCAAAGAGGTGGAAGACCCTCTAGAATAGTGGCAGTTTAGGAGGAAACTCTGACTTTAACTCAAGAGGACAAGAAGGCAAGCTCCACTCAGGACCTAACAATTCCACCTTGAGCCTCCATGTTACTACTCCTCTTGAATTCTCCTTAGATTCAGGAACACTGGTCCCAAGTTCAAAGCCTTATTTCCCTTTTGAAGAAATATTAAGATAACCTATGATGACCAACCCCAGAGTGTGCATCTCCTGCCCAGGGACCAGACTACATTCACTTTTATCATTTAATTGCCCTTTAAAAGCCCCTAAAGACAGGAAAGACTGGAATCAAATTATGCCTAATCAAGAAGGCTATTATTCTCCTCTTCCTGAAAGGGATGCTGTGGACTTTTTTCCTTCTCCTTTCTAAGGACTCACATGGGAGTTGCTAAAAGAGCTTTACCTGCTAAATATTACCTCCCCCACATCATTCACTATTGAACCCCCACGTTGAAATACAGTAGGCATCAATAAATAACTGTTGAAGGCATATGAAAAAATATTCAACATCCCTCATAATCAAGGAAATGCAAATAAAAGCCACAATGAGATACCACCTTACATCAGCAAGAATGGCACATATTTAAAAAACAGGAAATAACAAATGTTGGCGAGGATGTGGAGAAAAAGGAACCCTTCTCCACTGTTGGTGGAAATGCAAACTGCTCCAACCTCTATGGAAAGCTGTATGGCGGTTCCTCAAACAACTAAAAATGGAGCTTCCATATGACCCAGCAATTCCACTCCTAGGAATCTACCCAAAGGACCCAAAAACATTAATCCAAAAGGACACATGCATACCTGTGTTTATTACAGCATTATTTACAATAGCTAAGATATGGAGACAACCCAAATGCCCCCAAATTGATGACTGGATCACGAAGATGTGGTACATATACACAATGGAATACTACTCAGCAAACAAAAAAGATAAGCACATGCAATTCGCCGCAACATGGATGGAGCTAGAAGGGATCATGCTCAGTGAAATATGCCAGAAAGAAAAGGAAAAATATCAAATGGTATCACTTATAGGAGGAATATAGGGGAGCCAAATAAGAGATCAAGAAGAGAAAATACCACATAAAACAAAAACAAAAACTAGCAGGCATCCATAAATTAGAGACGTTCTATAGGTGATGGGGAGGGAAAGAGCACAAGGGAATATAGTGATGGTTCATGGGTAGTTCAGTGGTGGGAAACCTACAGGGAATACAAAATATTGTAAAGGATATAAATAAAAAATACATTTTAAAAATATTTGGAAGCAAAAATAAATAAATAAATAACTTGAATGAATAAATGCATAAAGTAATGAATGCATCAATTAACTAGGTAGAT
The DNA here is from genome assembly GCA_004024925.1 of Scalopus aquaticus. Classification (NCBI taxonomy): domain Eukaryota; kingdom Metazoa; phylum Chordata; class Mammalia; order Eulipotyphla; family Talpidae; genus Scalopus; species Scalopus aquaticus. The sequence continues at coordinate 19,852 of PVIJ01018783.1, forward strand.
AGATCTATCTATCGCAAGAGATAGTACAGGATATGGTAAAGATATGGCCTCAGGCCAGACTACCCAGGTTTGAATTTTGTTCCACACTTTATTGCATCAACCTGGATAAGGAGGCCTCCCTGATGGCGCAGCAGTTAAGCGCTGTGATGTCGGCAGCGGCGAGGCGAGTTCGAGGCCCAGCCAGGTTATTTGCGTCGCTCTGCCTGTTCTGCTCCCCACTCTGTCTCTGGTGAACCCTCTCACTGTCCCACACCTCTGGCCTGTGCCCCAGCTTGTATGCATAAATAAATAAATCTTTAAAAAAAAAAAACTTGGATAAGTTACTAAACTTCTCTAGTTCAATTTTATTCCCTATAAAAAAGAGTGATTAACAGCACTGACCTCAGAAGTGACTATGATGATTAAATGAGTCAACATATGTAAAGTGTTTAGAATAGTGCCCAGCACATAGTATGTGCTTTGTAAGTATTATTCATTGACATCATTGTCATCATCTTCGTGATATCAAGTAGAAGAAAGCCAACTGGGGAAATGAATACAAAGTTTTATCCTTGCAACGAATCCTTTTACTCAACATTATTTATTGAGCACTATTATGTGACAGATACTCTCTCAAGCTCCTATTTGGGTACAAGGAGAAAGAAACCATGTTTAAATGTGAAACCAGATAAGAAGGAAAAGCAGCCTTCTCCTCTAAAAATGACATTTCTGCTGACAGTACATGGCCAGCACTTCAGTCAAGAGCCCATCACCTTAAGCCCCCCTAAACATGAAAATCCAAGGCCTCCCTGGTGGCACAGCAGGTTAAGTCGCAGCACTACAAGCTATAGGCAGCCACTGTAGCACGAGTCCGATACCCAGCCAGGGAGCTTCCCACATGGCACAGCAAACCTCTCCTGTCTTTCCCGCTGCTCGCCTAAACTGGCTATTTCAGTCAATCTGCCTGTTCTGCTCCCTACTCTGTCTCTGGTGAATCCTCTCACCCTCACCCCCCACACCTCTGGCCTACACTCCAGCTTGTATGCATAAATAAATAAATCTTAAAAAAAAAAAAAAGAAAATCCAGGGGCCTCCCTGGTGGTGCAAGGGGTTAAGTCTCAGCACGATGAAGCTAATCACAGCCACTGCAGCACAAGTTCAATCCCCGGCCAGGGAGCCTCCCACCCAGGGATCCTCTGGTGAATCCTCTCACTTCTAGCCTGTACCCCAGCTCTTGTGTGCATAAGTAAATAATAAATCTTTTTAAAAAAAGAAAAGAAAAGAAAGAAAATCCAAAGCTATGACCTCCTATCCTGGATATGCAGCCAGTAGATGGAAGAACTGAGAGATTAACACATCTGGGGGTAGAACCAGGAAGGTCAATGAGTAGTTTTAGGGGAGAAAAGACATCTTCCTCCTTAACCCTACATCTCCCCATGATATTTTCAAGATCTGGGATTGATTTTGAGGTTATTTTTTTTAGTATTCTTTAATGTTTATCTTCCCGCACATTTTTTTTATATTTATTGTTATTTATATCTTTTACATTTTGTATTCCCCTTGAGTAACCCACCACCAATTCACCCGTGATCCATCTCCGTGGTCCCTTGTGTCCTTTTCTACTCCATTTTGTGCCCTTATCCTCTCCCTCCCCCCACCCCCTCAAGTGTCTCTCTCCTATTTGGCTTCCCTATAGTCCTGTTATAAGTGAAACCATTTGATATTTTTCTCTTTCTTTCTGGCTTGTTTCGCTGAGTATGATCCCCTCTAACATAGATGGATTTTGAGGTTATTTGAAGAGTGAGTTGTCTGGTGTACAAACAAGTAAAATAGGCCTCATCTCTCAAAAAAATTTCCTTTAACTAGCTAAGAACCACTCACCCCTTATCCAGGTTCTCAGGAGGACTGGGGATGAACTGAGAGGGTGGGGCTGAGAGGTCCAGGAATCTCCATGTAGCCACACCTACAAGCCCCATGAACCTTAAACAGGGAAGAGCCTACTATCAACATCAGAGCAAATAGGCTCCTCAGAGTCACAGTCAGGCTACACAACCACCCCATCTGCATGGCTTAGTGACTACCACTCAGCACTGGTGTTTCACCATCAGGGGAGGAATTTGTCTTATGAGAACTCCAGTTGCAGTCAACTTTGGCTTGAAATTGACCACATGTCCGTCACCACATCCAGCAGGTCATTCAACGAGGACTCAAAACTACCCTCAATTCCTCCTAGTGCTACCAGCTTTCATCCAGCTACTTGGCTAATATGTCATCACCAAGTTTCAACTACAGACAAGGACCTAACAGTCTGGGGAAATGACACTCTAGTTAGCAAGCTTTTGTTACTCCAAGGCCTCTCAAAACTCACCCCAGAGGCATCTGCCAGCCAAAACAAGCTATTAGCAGTTCTCTAGCAAAACAGCTACCAGGAAGTTCAAGGGCAGAAAAGCAGACTGCCGGAGGCAGCACAGTACTTCTCCATTGCAGGGATAGAGTCAAAGAGCTAAGGATGAAGGTCTCAAATGGTCCCATCACCCAGTCATCTTGTCCATTCCACTGCTTCCAGGTAGGGTTCCACTTTAGCCTTCCATCACCATCCAGCATCTGGCCTCAGGCACCTAGAAACTTATCTGGGACTTAAGCAGCAGCAAGTCTCAGGACCCTTCATTTCTCTAAACCTTTCTAAATCAGGGTAGGCCGCCAGGAGCCGAGTTGTAGGCGGCTCACCAAAGGCCACAGGAACCCTGGCCACCGCAAAAACACGGAGAAGGGTAAGGGCAAGGGCCGCTTGGGGGTTCCTGGGAAGCTGGGAGCAGAGATTCCGATCCCAGGGCAATTCACTCCCGCCCTGGGCTGCGGGATCCGCCGGACGCAGACCCAAGGTCAGCAGCGCAGCATCGCGCTCACTCACCAGGTTCAGGGGACAGCGCCATACCATGGGCCTGAAGGGGCGGCCCCAGGGCTGGAGCTCAGGTGGCAGATCTGAGCAGGGCGCACAGCCGCGTCGCGGAGGGGCTGCCTGCCCGGGGTCGGTCCGCACCCCCCCCCTCCCCCAGCGTCGGACCTCGGCAGTGTACGAGGCACACCCCGCCGCAGAGGCAGGGGGCCGAGCTTTCCCAGGGCGCAGCTCTGCGGAACCCCAACCCAGAGTCCCAGGGCCGGCTCAGCCGGAGGAGGAAGAGCCGCCCCCGCCGGGAAGAAGACCGCCCGCTGCGCGCCGCTGGAATGGACGCCCTACCTGGGAGCTGAGCGGAGGAGAGGGAAGGGCTGGGCAGCAGAACGGCCCCGCCGCCGCCGCCGCCGCCGCGCAGGTCTGCCTCGCCCGGCGCCGGTCAACCGAGCCTGTCCGCCGCTACCTGAAGCGCCGGGGCCGCTCTGCCAACAGGAAACTTGAGGGCTCCAGGGGCGCGGCGGTCGCCCTGTCCCTCGGCCGGAAGCGCGCCCGCCTCGGCCCGGGTCAGACTCCAGTCAGATTCCCCGGACCTGCTTTCGCTGCCACCCGCCGGCCCCGAGTGCGCTCCCCACCGTGTTCGGATTTGCCCGAACCTCCTCCCCGGCCAGAACTTTTCCCAAGGTAAGATTTTAGGGTCACGATCTCCAAACAGGTGACTTCTCCCTAAGGCGGAAAGAACTCGCGAGCTTGGATTTAGTTCAGTACAGGCTGGTCCCCTGGATCACCTTCATGCCCCTCTCAACACACACAACACACACACGCACATGCACACACACACCAACCTTCCCTCAGGCTTTTACACCTCCCCTCCAAGCCTCCAATCCACACAGACCTACTAGTTGCCAAAGCCAGTGGCTTCTTTGTAGCCTCCCTTATGGGCCTCTCAGCATTTGAAAAGGCTGACCACGCCTTCCTTCCTGGAATGCTTGGAATACACAGGTTCCAGAATTATTCCCTGCAGTCTCTCTCTCCTCCTTTCTTCCCTCCCTTTCCCCCCCCTCCTCTCCCCTCCCCTCCCACCCTCTTCTTCCCTCCCCTCAAACTTTCCACAAACTTTGGTAACCTCCTTTTGGCTTAAGAACCTGACTTTTCATTGGGGAGGGAAGTTCCATGAGTTCCCTGGGCTTCCTGCCCCCTTTCTCATTCTGCTGTTCTACTCTGGGAATCTCACGCCCTCCCATGGTTTTAACAACCATTCTTGCCCATTAATGACTCTTGAACCTCATCTCCAGCCCAGAATGCTCCTGAAGATACAGATGGTGTATCCAACTTCCTGAGGCATATCTCCACTAGAAGCCCATGGAAAGGGACACCCTCAAACTCATACTCTCTTCCTTGAAATGTGCCAGTATCTGCTCCTGCTCCTGTTTCCAGTCCTCTTGAATGATACCTCCATCACCCACTCCCCAGGTCGGCCACACCTGCCAACCATCCTCCATTCTTTCCCCCTTTCATCTTTCACACCAAATGACTCCAAGGTGGGGAAGGAAATTTTGATAGTGAGCACCCACTGTGTCCTCACTGCTGTTTTCACATAGTTGTCTCCTTTAAGCACCAAGTTTACTCTTCCTACCTTTTAAGCTGATATTTAGAGTATATTATAAATGATATGTTCATGCAACTGTATTAATATATCATAAAGCATGATAAAAAACCATAAATGGATGTGGTAAGATGAAACAATTTTAAATTATTTCATTTTTAATGAATGGTACATTATGGTTTTTCCCTTTCACTTTAAAGTTATTAGCAAAAATCTGTTTAGTGAAAAGCAACATGATTAAAAATGGTTTTAATAAATCTTTAATATTTTATGAGACTAAAAAATATGCTTTTAAGTTCAATCAATGTCAAAACTTAGTCCTAATGGGTTTATTGCCCCCCCAAAAAAAATCCCACAAAGATAGACACAAATAAGTTTACTTTTGACTGCATTTATTATAAATCTTTGTTTAAATCCCACCCACCAATTTTGCAAATGTGAGATTCCACCATGAAGCCAGTATTCTCCATGTTTATATCAGTTCTTCTTGCAAATATATTTTTTTTTAACTGGAATTTCTTTTTTTATTTTTTATTTATTTTTTTATTGTTATTTATGTCTTTTACATTTTGTATTCCCCTTGGGCAGCCCACCACCAATTCGCCCGTGATCCATCTCCATGGTCCCCTGTGTTCTCCTCTCTTCCATTTTGTGCCTTTATCCTCCCCTCCCCACCCCTGCTGAGTGTCTCTCTCCCACCCGGCCTCCCTATAGTCCTGTTATAAGTGAAACCATTCGATATTTTTCTTTTTCTTTCTGGCTTATTTCACTGAGTATGATTCCTTCTAATTCCATCCATGTCGCTGCAAATTGCATGTGTTTATCTTCTTTCCATGCTGAATAGTATTCCATTGTGTATATGTACCACATCTTCTGGATCCAATCATCTGTTTTTGGACATCTGGGTTGCTTCCATATCTTTGCTATCGTGAATAGTGCCGCAATGAACATACGGGTGCATGTATCCTTTCGGATTAGTGTTTTTGTGTCCTTTGGGTAAATTCCCAAAAGTGGGATTGCTGGGTCATATGGGAGCTCCATGTTTAGCAGTTTGAGGAATCGCCATACAGCTTTCCATAGTGGTTGGACCAGTTCACATTCCCACCAGCAGTGTAGAAGAGTTCCTT
>PVIJ01018784.1:0-25440 GCA_004024925.1 Scalopus aquaticus
TGTAAATCCTCCATTTCCTTCATTTTCTTCTTTATGGATTCTTTCTCGTTTTTCAGTTCTTCATTTATATCCCTCAGTTCTTTGTTCTTTTCATTTAATTCTATTACTTTTTTTTATTATGGCAATTCTGAATTCTTTATCTGTTAGGCAGATGTAATCTTCTATGTCCATATTATTGGGTTCTGAAGAGGGATTTTCTTTCTGTGGTGTATTGTTTTGAGGGTTATTTGTAATTTTTTTTCTTCCTGTTGTTGGCCTTCTGCTTTGCTCTGATCGTTGCATTCCTGTGCTGTTGGTGCAGGCAGGCATGGTTCTTGGTTCTACTTGCTGAGGAGTGTTTGTTGTTTCCTAGTGTCTGAGTTGCCTTGGCTGTGGCTGGGTATCTCCCAGATTTTCTTTTTTCTCTGTTGAATTTCTGTGTTTTTGTGGCGTGTATCCAATGTGTTTCCGGTTCCGGGTGGAATTAGGGTAGACAAAGGGGTGGTGGGTTGTAGTTAAAAATATATATATATATATATTAATAATAAAAAAAATTAAAGTAGAAAAAAAATAAAAAAAGGTACTGGGTAGATGTAAGCTTGGAGAGAGTTTTGTAGTCCTTTTGCTATTAGGTTTTGGAGTTTCCGGGTAGGCCCCCTGCTATGGTTCAACCCCCCTTTCCAGTGTCAGATGTTGCTGTTGTCTTACTGTCACTGCTGTCGTTTTATAGTTGCTAGTAGTCTTTCTGTTCTTTCTATCTCTGCCCCCTCAGTATTCTTCCCCTCAGTATTTTCCTGGGGGTTATCCCTGCCCCTGTTGTTATGTCTGGTGGGGAGGGGTAGAGAGTTCCTGATCTTAAGTTTCTTTTCTGCTGCTTGGGCCCCACTTCTCCACAAGGGGCTGCAGGAGTGGAGATTGTGGGCAGCTGTTGGTGCCCACCTAGGTTCTGGGGGGCCACTGTGCAACCTCCTAGAAGTTGGGGCCATGGCAAGGGGTGGGGGGGTAGCTCTATTTTCCTTTCTGTAGCCCTCCTGTGTGCCAAGATGCAGACACTTTGTGGAGGAGGGTGTGGTTGGAGACCATTCCAGCAGGAGCCTGTATACCGGGTCAGGTTACCTCCAGTCAGGTTAGAGAAAAGTAGAGTTCTCTAACATCAGCTCTTGCTGTCAGGTTACAGAGTAGGGAGGAGATTGTTTGTGGTGGTCTCTGCAGTTTTTCAGGCTAGACCAGTTTCTAGGCCAGTATATCACCTAGCAACCAGTGAGGGATTAGGACCCCACAGGGTGCTGGCAGTTTGTCTTCCCTACTAAGATGTTACCTAGCCCCAGGTGGGGGATGGAAAGCAGTGACCCTCGAGCTTTCCTGCACTTCAGAGCTGCCACGCAGGAAAGAGAGGGGGGCTCCTGGGGTGGGGGAGTGGGGGTTCGCTCCCATTAGTTGGCCAGAGCCCTCTGACCCCACCACGGTTTCTAACCTTGTATTCAGTGGTGCTCCGTAAAGATGGTTTGTCCGCCTCTCCTTTCTTTGTTCCTACATGTGGGGTTTGGTGTCTTTTCTCCTCTTTTTACTCCGACTTTTTGGTTTATCTTTAAGTCTAAATCATCCACAGGGATGATTGTATTGTGTAGGGCTTTCAGTTACCTTGAGATCGGCTCTCAAAATTTGGGATTTTTCTGTCCATAAATCTATATTTTGTGGGAGAGCCTAATCCTAGCATCTGTTCACCGCCATGTTTTGGTGGCGTTTCTGTCAATACAGAGAGCATATCACAGGAAGCTCATTGACAGTTGTTAAACTAGTCCAATGTATTATGAAATTCTTGAGTTATTACTTTTTAAATCGGTACTGGGAGAAAAGCGCCATCCGGGTGCGCGTGAGGGCTGCGTGGCGCAGGCGACAAGCAGGGCCAGGGGGCGGTGGCGGCGCTGTCCTAGGAGCCGGACTAAGAACAATTATATTTTGGAATGGGTTTCCTAAAGGGTTTTGTAGAACCTTCTCTTCTTCAAATATTTAAAAATAGGTTGGACCCCTACTGATATGCTTTAGTTATGACTTTGCTATGGTTTATCTGCAGGCAGAGGAATTGAGTAGATGATTCCAGCATTGCAGCTCTAGCTTTATATACATCCTTGGCAAATTTATGCCTACAGGATAGCTCAGGAGGAAGCTGGAAGGCAGAGGATAAAACCACTATCTCCACCTAGGGGACTGAGTCTTTCTAACATGAAATATTATGAAGAGACAGTTGAGGGAATTGTGTCTTTAAAGACATTTTCTTGGAAATTCACTCCCATGGCTATGCCAAGGCAGATGTAGAGAGCAGAACCCATGCATACAATTGTGTTCATCTCCCAAAACCCCACACTGCATACACATTAATTTCCTACAAATATACTGATTCCATCTCTATTTCCTAGCTTAATTACTGCAGTAGCTTGATTCTAAAGATGGCCTCCATAATTCCTTTCTTCCTTCTACATTCATGTGATTTCTAGCATCTGGGTTGCCTGCAACTGCGTTGATCACTAGATAAGGAATAAGTGGTGGTGTACCAGTAATAGACCTAGACTTTAGAAGGGCTGACGACTTCCTCCTCTCTCTTGGAATGCTTACTCTTGGGGCAATCCCTTATGGAATCCTTAGCTTCCATCTAAGAATTCCAAGCTCCTCTGCTAGAAAGACCACAGGGGAAAGCACAGAGGCACCAAAGTGTGAATGAAGAAACCACTTTTGATGTGCAGCTCTATCAAATCTTCTGATGACTCCATCCCCAACCACCATCTGATAACAATCATAAAATACCCTCAAATTAGACCCCAGCAGAGACTACTCAATTGCGAGAACTGTGAGATCATAATAAATTGTTGTTGTAAGCCACTAAGTTCTGAAAAGATTGTAAATAGATAACCAAATAGCCACTGTCAATGTTGTCTTCTCCTTCTATTTATGCCCTCAAAAAACTTGAGAGAAAGTTAGAGGCTGGTTGAGCTAGGCTGAACTAGAAGGATAAGGCTTTTGAGAATTGGCAACATGGTATAGAAGACTAGAGTTAGCCTTAAAAAATGTTGGGCAAGTTTTTTAACCTCTCCCAGTATCAATTTCATCTGTACAATGGAACTAATGCTATTACCTCAAAGTATTATGAAGATCTAATAAGCTAAAGGGTGGTAAGCACCTGATACAGTGTTGAGGCAGGTCTTGAATTATTATTGTTGAAGTGTTATTATCATCATTACCATCATTGTTATCAGTACTGCCTAAGCATGCTAGACTCCCTTTCAAATATCTGCTCAACCATAAGTCATTGTCTTTTCCTAAATTTCATTCAGACTCATTAAAATGGACATCCAGGAAACATTTATGTATGCTTCTACTCATAAACTATTGCTAATTGGACTATAAGGAGACAAGTGACCTATGCAATGTCCATCAGATTCTTGATCCTTTCAAATAGGAAATGAGATTGGGAGAAATCAATTGGTTTTTGTGTGCAGTCGTAATGAAGAGTATGTAGGGAGGGGGCTAAAAGATGTCTAAATTCAACACTGTGGTCCAAGAATAGTGAAAATCATGAGCGAGAGAAAGAGAGAGAGAGAGAAAGAGAGAGAGAATGAGAACATAAATTTCCTAGAAACCCCTGTCTTCCCAAGTTCTGTTTCTTACCTTTACCTGATAGCCAGCTATAATCTTTCTCTTGGTATTGTAAGATGCACCTATATCCTTACAATATGGTCCCCTTTTCTCTTGAGCTAACTTAAGTTGGTTCTGTCACACATCCAAAGAATGCAAACAAAAGAAGTACTGAAAGAGGCAGGTTTGGAAAGAACACTATCAGTGGCCTCCTTATGCCAAAAAGCAATCAGGATCCAGACTGAATCCACTGAAATAGTACTTAAACCTTGTATATTCCCTTCTCTCTATCACAAAGGCTGTCCTTATTCAAATGGCCCAATGGACTCTCTCTTTTTTTTGATAACAGATTTATTGAGATATAATTTACAATAAAAATTATCTATTTAAGGGTTTTTAGTACATCACCCTTAAAAGAAACTTCACACCTATTAGCTGTCACTTTCTACTTTTCTCCCACCACTACCTCCCTTTGTCTTAAGCAACCACTATTCTACTCTTGACATTTAATATAAATGGAATTATACAATATGTGGCCTTTTGTGACTGGTTTCTTTCACTTATCATAACATTTCAAGGCTATCCCATATTTTAACATGTTGCAATAATTCATTTGTTATCACTGATGAATAATTGTATGAATATTTCTCATTTTATTTATCCATTCATCACTAATGAACATTGGGTTACTTCTACTTTTTTGGCTATTATGAATAATGATACTATAAATATTCATGTACAAGTTTTGTGTGTATGTATATTTTCACTTCTCTTTAGTATACATCCAGGAATAGAATTGCTGATCACATGATATCTCTATTTTTTAAAGTGGAGGCACCACTTTATAATCTTTTCATCAGTATATGAGGATTCTGATTTAACACATTAAGATTTAATTTCCCCATCCTTTCCAACAATCGTTATTCTGTTTTTTTTTAAATATAACCATGTGAAGTGGTTCTCATTAACATTTATGCATTTCCCTAAGAACTAATGATGCTGGAACCTATGATCATTTGTATATCTTCTTTGGAGCTATGACTAGTCATAGCCTTTGCTTATATTTTAATTAGGTTGTTAGTCTTTTGTTATTGAGTTGTATGAAACCCTCATATATTATTTTTATTATACATATAAAGTGCAAATATTTTCTCCCAGTCATTGGATTGTCTTTGCACTTTCTTGGTGGTAGCCTTTGAAGCAAAAAAAAAAAGGTTATTTAATGTTCACGAAGTTCAGTCTATCTATTTTATGGCTCCTTGTGCTTGTGCTCATGGTGTCATATCTAAGAAACCATTGACAAAACCAGTCATAAATATTTACCTATTTTCTTCTAAGAGTTTTACAGTTTTAGCTCTTACACACTTATCTTTGATCCTTTTGAGTCCATTTTTTATAATGAAAATGGGGATCAAACTTAATTCCAAATTCATGCTTTGTAGATTCCCATTGTCTCAACACCTTTTTTTGAGAAGACTATTCTTTGCCACATTGAATTGCTTTGGCATCCTTGTCAAAAACCAAGTGCCCATAAATGCCAGTGTTTATTTCTGGATTAATTCTGTTTCACTGATTTACAGGTCTATCCTTATGCCAATATCACATTGTGGTTTTGTTGTAAGTTGAAAATGAGGAATGTGATTCTTCCAATTTTGATATTATTTTTCAATAGCATTTAGCTATTCTAGGTTCCACGATTTTCCATATGAATTTTAGAATCAATTTGTCACTTTCTACAAAGAAATGAACTGGGGTTTTGACAGGGAATGTGTTAAATCTGTAATCAACTTAGAGAAAAATTGCCACTTTAACAGTATTAAAGCTTCTAATTGATGAACAGGGGATCATTTTCCATTTATTGAGATCTTCGTCAAATTCTTTTAACAAAGTTTTGTGGCCTTAAAAATTCAGTTTTGCATTTATTTTTGTTAAAGTATTCCTGTTTATTCTTTTTTGATGCTTTTGTAAATGGAATTGTTTTATTAATTTCATTTTCAGATTGTTTATTGCAAAGATATAGACATTCAGTTATTTTTGTATACTGATCTTGTATACAAAGGTTGTATCCTGCAACCTTACTGAGCTTAACAGTTTAATAGTTTCCAGTGGATTATTAGGATTTTTCCATATACAAAATTGTATCTTCTGCGAATTGAGATAGTTTCACTTTTTCCTTTTCTTTCTTTTTTTCTTTTTTTTTTTTTTAAAGATTTATTTTTTATTTATACATACAAGCTGGGGCACAGGCCAGAGGCGTGGGGCGGTGAGAGGGTTCACCAGAGACAGAGCAGGGAGCAGAACAGGCAGATCAGAAATACACTGCTGAGGGGAGCAGCGGGCGAGGCAGGAGAGGTCTGCCGCGCCATGTGGGATTCTCCCCGGCCGGGCGTCGAACTCGCGTCACCGCTGCCGACAGCTCCACAGCGCAGCGCTTAACCGCTGCGCCACCGGGGAGGCCCCACTTTTTCCTTTTCAATGTAAATTTTTTTTTTGTTTGTTTCCATTTTCTTGCATAATTGCTTGGACTAGAACCTTAAATACAATGCCGAATTGACATAATAAGAACAGATGTCTTTGTCTTGTTCTTAATATTAGAAAGGAATCTTTCATGATTAAATACATTAGTTGCTGGTTTCCAATATCTTCTTGGCCACTAAGTTTTCTTGATATCATATATTCATGTATACAAATATGACTAACCATGCTAACATTTTAGTCTTCAAAAAACGATTAGCATTCCATATTCCACCATACTCAAATAGATACAACAGCAGCAATTTACATTAGGTTGTAGGGAGAAGTATAAAGGAGTGATTCTCATAAAACAGTCCTGGATATTCTCTTGATTTTGAGATCTGAACCTCATTTCCCTACAAATTGAAGATACCAGCCCTAGTACCTAGTCTCTACTTTGTGAGAATCACATGAATAAATATGAGAAGCACTTTAGAAAATGTAACAGAAAATGCAGAGATTACTTTTCACTCCTCCTAAAATATATAAAGATTGTTCTCATATACCAAATATTGTTAAATAAATCAATTTCCTTTCTCCCTTTAATATAGAAATGATTATTCTGCATTAGTGTTAAAGTAGGTATTTTTTAGCTTCCAAGCTAAATAAAAGGAAATTTTCTTCAAAACTTATTTTTAATGCAGAAATACAATTTACACTCAGCCTTTAAACATTTTTCTGCATCTTTCAAAAGATTAAAAATTTTACCTAAATCAGGGGATATATTTTTAAATGACTCACCAATTAATTTTCATGACATATTTTTAGACTTGTTATTGCTAGAAACATGTCAGTTAAAAATCTTTCTCCCTCAATTTCACCATTTGTAAATTCAGTAGATTAAAACACCTAACTATAAACCCTTTCCAATCATAAAATTCTCAATTTTCAAATTCTATGAACAAGCCTACGTAAGGTTTATAGCTGATATGAACTTTCTCTAAGGACTAATTCAAATAGTTGTCTTCTATACCTTAATGCTTTTTTCATTTCTTTTTTTTTTTAATTTGTTAAGTGATGGTTTTAAAGATTTTTTAGAAGTCAGCACAATTTTTCCTTTGCTATTATACAGATTACCTGCTTTCCAACATTTAATTATCTCTATCACAATAAAAAGTTTTCACTTAATGGAATTACTTAAACAATGTTGTATTAATAGAAAACATTATTCTCAAGATTAATTCCTGGATGCCTTTGAAGTATACTTACTTGCATTTACCATAATGTGCCCTACTATCTTATAGCACTATGATTTATTCAATCAATTATCAAAATGTGGATCTATGTTGAATATTTGAATAAATTAGGAAATGTCAATATCACTTTCTCTGAGAAGCCTTTTCTGATGTATCAGCCTAAATCCTACTCCTCTGACATATGCTTACATAGCTGCCTATTTTTCCCTTCACAGTATTAAGTACCTAATGTCATACTTTGGGTAATAATATCTGTCTACCCTCTAGATTTTAGGCCCATTGCTTCCCCCAGTACTTTGTGTCGATGAACTAATGAAGTGATGCATCATTATTGGAGTATGGTCCTTTTAATTCTACTTATTTCCTTTTGTGATCAATAATAAAAATCTGTAAGCTCCTCAATGGTAGAGGTTAGATATTATTTTTCTTTGGCCCCAACACAGAGCACACCACTTAGGATTAACTGAAGATAATGCAAGGGAGGGTAGGGCATAGCTTTAGCTGAAAAGTTTTTGTCAGACCGCAAGGCTGCAGGAACAAGGCTACTTAGGATTGAGCAGGGCCAGCAAGGGAGTTCTGAGCTACTCCTACAAAAGCTTTGCCTCCAGATTCAGCAACAGTTTTCATTTACACTCTATCTTCGCACCTTGCTTCTGTCTTAATTTCTAGAACAAAGCCCACCTTGGTTTGGGAACTTTTTACTAACACTTTTCTTTGAACTCTGGTTCTTCTCACCTGTCTAATTTGGCCCTTCTTGTTTACCAACTAACGAACTTTCCATGGGAGAAGGGTTGACCAAGCCTCCTGGGCTCTAAATCTCAGCCAGACAGTAATCATTAGTCATCTCCCAAAATATCCTTCTGCTCAAATGTAGCCATTCTGATTTGGCTCAAGATAAAGTCCCCAGTACTTCCAACTTTTTTGCATATATAAAAATGATATTTAAGGGCCTCCCTGGTGGCACAGCAGTTAAGTACTGCGCTGTGGAGCTGTCAGCAGCGGCAATGCGAGTTCGACACCTGGCCAGGGAGATTCCCACGTGGTGCAGCAGACCTCTCCTGCCTGGCGCATTGCTCCCCTCAGCAGTGTGTTTCTGTCAATCTGCCTGTTATGCTCCCCACTCTGTCTCTGGTGAACCCTCTCACCACCCCACGCCTCTGGCCTGTACCCCAGCTTGTATGCAAAAATAAATAAATCTTTAAAAAAATCATGTTTAAGTCAAATGCTACATATCATTTTTAAAATCAGTTTAAGCAAATAATATGGGTTAGCTAGAGGCCCACTGTGACATTGTGCCCACTGAATAGTCTAGATTTACAACGCAACCACTGAAGCTACTTATTTCTTCCTGAGACTGCTTCAATCTAAGTAATAACATGCAGGCAATAGTTGGTTAAGATAATCTGTCCATCGACAGATTTACTTGTCATCCTAACTACAGTAAAAGAAAAAAAAAAAGAAGGTGCATACTTTAATTTTGAAAACATGTTATTTAAGAAATAAAAATTCTTTATTAAAATATAGAATCCATAATCCATATTATTGAAACACAAATTATACATTTGGTACATCTGCACTTAGAGTAAGTCAACAAATCACAAATTTAATAGTAATTTAGAAAGAAGTGATTATAGTAGGGGAAGGGGTAGGGAAAAGCTGTCACTTTTTATTTTGTGCCTTTCTGATCACTTTGAAGTTTCTAACCATGCATATCTACAACTTTTATTTTTCTTAAATACTAGCAGAGGTTATCTGGGTAGAGACAGTAGACATATTTTCAATATCTTCATGTCTGTATTTAAGAAACGAATATTCGATTTAACAAAGAAGGCACAGACTTTTTGAATTAAGAATAGGTGTAGCAAATAAAACTACCTAAATATAGAGCAAGTATGTCTGGCCAATTTAAAATGTGCTTATTCACAGCCTAATGATCAAACATTGATGATCTAACTCAAAGTCTCCCATCAAATTCCTACAAAGCAGTCCCAGGCTTTGGTTAACAAAGAGGTCTCACTGAGAGGGATTTGCCTCCTTCCTAGCACTCGTGGTTTCAGGGAAGCAGTTGCTTACTCAATAGTAAGCAATAAGCCAAGTACTTGCTACGTACCTATTTATATAAATATGATCTGGTGGTAGCTCTTAGCCCCAAACTACCTTTAGTATTGGTATAATGGAGGACAAAGATAAATATTTTTGAAAAACTAAATTATTCTATGACAATTCATAGAACTCTATATAACCAAGTATTTCATGTACAAAATACCAAGGGAGCCCAGAGGAAGGCTCATGTTTACAAGGAGAGAACAGAAGATGTTTCATTGAAAAGATGTTGCCTAACATCTTATGATGAGGTTGGAAAACAAACAACTTAACAGGGAAACTTTAAAATGAGCTAACAAAACAGCATGACACTCAAAATCTTCCTCATCCTAGCCTTAAGCTCTGTTTTTAACCTCATCTCCCACTGCACATGCTCATAAATACTGCATTTATGCCACATGAAAAAAGTCACCAAACCTACCCCGCATTTTCATTGGGTTATTGTGCTGGTGCTCTTTCCTATGGGTTGAATGTCCAGTTGTTTTGTTTGTTTCTTTGTTTATTAAGATCATTATTATCTTCTTAATTAATTTCATCTAAATACTTCCCTATCTAAACCTGTCAACCTCTCCCTTCTTCCTCTACCATCTACTTCATTTGTTACATACCAGGCATTGTTTTAAATCCTTTACATGTATTGACTCATTTAACCCTCAAAACAACTATTTTAAGATAAGGACCAATATTGCTCCCATTACACAGATGAAGTAACTGTTAAATAACTCACTCAAAATCATACAACAACAATGGCTTCAATTTGTGGAAAGTCAATTGCTTTCCACAGTTGGCTTACTTACTACTCATAACTTTATGAAGGAATTATTATAACTTTATCAATTCTAGAGGTCAGGGAATAGAAACTCAAGAGATTAATAACAAGCTCCCGTTGCAATAAGTGGGTAGAACCAGAATTCAAACTCAGTCAATGACTCATCTCACTCCCACCAGAGCCGTAATATTCTCTTTTTACCCCACTTTCTAATTAGGCTCTTGGAATAAAGAAATCCTCATTAAAAAAGGCCCAGAGATACTCAAATCTCATTCCCAGACCATGATTTTTGCCATCATACTGCCTTGTCTCCCTCAGAACTTAGGAGGAAACTGATAATCAGTCACTCAAATTGTTAATCTCCATGGTTATCCTCAACCTGGGTGACTGCACTCTGGGTATTCTTCAAGACAAGATAGAGCTTCTTAGAAGAGAAGGTAGCAGAATCTATGGCAGATGGCCAAGAATTTGCTATTTAGATGTGTTCATATGTGTGTACATATAAGTACCAAATTAACCTATGGAGAATTGGGATAATTAATGCATGAATAAAACAGCATACAAATTTTTAATAAAAATGAGTAAATACAGCAATCACTGAGCCAATGTAAAATCTAAAATATGCCTAATAAATGAAAGAATGATAAATGATTATCTCCATATGTTTTCATTTCATGTGAGCTGAGCTGCAAGTCTTATTGATTCTGTCATCCTTTACAAATTGTTTTAATATTTTACCTCTCCTTCCCCTAAAATAATGTCTTATTTAAATAATAAGACATTCTTCTAATAAATAGTCTCCTAATATTTCCAGGGAGAAAAAAAAAAAAACCTTGAATTGTTTTATACATGAAAAAAGCTAACTAAAATATTTGTGTTAAACTCTTAGAAGTTCTTTAAATTTCTTTCACCTGACTTTGCATGGATTTATTGTACCTATGGTGCCTAGAAGTGGTATTTTGCCATTTGTCAGGGGAGTTACTTGACACCTTAATATGTCTGTGGACTTGTTTTTAAAATGAACATATGATGAAGTGAGAATTGCTGAATCCTAGCTTCTCAAATACTCTCTAACACTGGATATGTGGTTAGGAGAATAAATGTCAATTTTTACTAGTATCTTAATTTTTCAAAGCACTTCACAGTTTATGAACTACTTTCATAAATATTGTTTCAATTTGATCATCACAACAATCCTATACAGTAGGAAGAGTAGGATTCATCTTCCAATATTACATGTATGCATGTGTACATTCAGATAGTCATTTCCCAGATTTACACAGCCAATACAGTGAAAGCCACTTACAAGGCTTTAGGCCAAGTGTTTCCACACTCTGTTTATCTTTTGTGTAACCATGAAGGATATTATAAATTGTATAATTTCAATTCCCACAAGTCATAGATGAAGAAACTGAGCCCACCAGAGGTACAGTGACTAAAGGTTATTGACAAGTTGGTGGTAAAGTCCTAGAAGCCAAAACCTCCTGCCTTTGCCAGAGCAATTTTTATTAAACCATATTAACTCAATTGAAGCCATCCTATTACGAGACGAAGCAGAGAATGCTGAAAATTGGCTATTCTTTGCCTCAGAGTTCCACCCCATGGATAACACTTCGGGTGTGACTACAAGTTTCTAATACAGTCCTCCAATATCTTGTCGTGCTTCTTTTAATGATGTGAGAGACCCAAGTACATTAGGAAAGAAACAGACCTACAACTAGCACCTCCTTAACCTACCTACTACCAATCCTTATGAAATTTTAGATCTTAGTTTTACCTCCAGAATTCTGCATTAATGCAGAGGGAGCTACTGCTTCAAGAGGTATGGCAGGAAGAAAAGTTATGGTTTAGCCTGGGAGAAGCCTTTTAAAAAGGTAATTTCTGATTGTGTTTGGAGATCTCATGTCTCTATATAAACATGACTGCCTACAATGAGCCCAACCCTTCAACAAATGTGCCTGGGCCCACCATACTCACCACAAGTCCTCTGCTCCCCAGTTAATTTTACACTCCTGTCCAGCACTGTGGGAATGAGACCACAGCCTGTCCTGTCTGACCAGATGGGTTGAGAGTCTCTGTTAACACCAATACTATTTTGTACCACAGACTAAAATGCTTTCAACATTATACTTAGTTATTTTTTTTTACTATAGAAGTAAAATTCTGAAAATTCAATAAGCTATTTCTTCAAAGTTATTGGCCTTTATAAAAGAGTCTTAACCACTCTTCTGTATAGCAGTCAAGAGAATGGGCTTCAGACTTAGACATTTGATTTAAATCCTAAATCTTGTGCTTATTATGTATGGGATCTTAGAGATAATCTGCTTTTCAAGATTATCAAAAGAATTAAATGAGATTATATGCATAATGCTATTAGCACAGTACCTGGCATTGGATGAACATTGAATATGTAATAACTATTGTGGGTTTTTCTATAAAAAGTGCCTGGGTTCACAAAGGTATGATAATTTTTGCCTTTACAAATATAATGACTGAGGCTAAAAATGCCCACTGGGTAGTTAGTTGACATTTATTCATTCTTTCATTTGGCAAATACTGATTAAGTATCTGTCATGCACTAAACTTTGGATTTGCTATAATGACTAACACTCTCTCTACTCACAATGAATTCAGAGGTAAATGGATATTTAATTGAATTATATACATCAATAACAAATCCCTGTACTTCTCTTCCATGCCTTATAAATATCTGCTTTCTCTGATGGCAGAGACATCTAACTTGCTCAGTATTAAGGTACCTACTCAATACACTACCTGATACTCAATAAGTATGTGCTAAATTGTCTTGCATTAAAGGGAATCATTCTTCCCAGGAAGCATTAGTGTTTATGATTAAATATTTAGATGATATTTTGGATCCTACAGCTTACTTTTTAAGGCTCATCATTTTTTATTTCATTTTCTCAAGTAAATATTTCTTTAGGAAAGATAGGAATCAACATTATATTATTCTACCTATAATACATAATATTCTTATACAAAATCAAGTACCAACAAAACTGATATCTTTAATTTGTTAATGCAGAATAACATGAAACTCCATTGTAGGATATTGGAAAGTTCAAACATTGTAATGACATACTGACCATCAACCAATGACATTCTGAACTGGGTATGACATCATTTACCTTTATGGTATTGATGACCTAATTTGATATTATTGACCTAGCTAGCAAAAGGAGACTTTACTCAGAATTATGTGACTATTTCACTGCAATCTATGGATTCCTTTATAAAGGACTTTTCCAGAAATGTGGATTATGCAACAAAGAAATATTCCTAGCCATGAACTTACCCCTCAATTCTCTCTCTTAAAGGTCTTGATCTTCTAAAAGTGTCTTTATCTTCTCTGGTCAATAACAGAGACTGGAGCAATTTGAGCCAAAAAATTCTGAGGCTAAGAGACAATGAGATAATATTCTATTTTAAAGCTGTGGGCCCATAACACAACTTCTAGGAAATGGACTCATCCTCTATAATGATTGTTTGTTTACTGGTTGATCGCTAGGCAGAGTTCACAAGCAAGGCAATAATATGCAATAATAATAAAAAACTAAAATCCAATGATAAGGCTGTAATTGTACTACATATCCAGAACTTCTAGCCGCTGATTTCAAGTAGATGTTACCTGATTGCTTCTTAGCTTATTTAAACGCAGAACTCTCAACTTTCAACTCATGTTAATCTTCATCTTATTAGCACAACTGCATCCTATCTCTATGATTGTATTCTCTGTACACTGTGCATTTAAGGCTAACTTTCTGATAACATAAGGTGGAACATGGGATTAAGGAGATGATCTCGCTGATTCTGGCAACACATTTCTCATTTTCATTGTAATGGTGTAACAGAAGACAGATATACATTCTGGTTACCTGGGGAAAGAGTTCCAGGAAGAAAATTCACACACCTGAATATTATTTTTTGTAATAAGAGAGATGCGGGCCTCCCTGGTGGTGCAACGGGTTAAGCACAGCACTATGAAGCTATCCAGAGCCACTGCCACATGAGTTCAACAGCCGGCCAAGGAGATGCCCACATGGTGCAGCAGACCTCTCCTGCCTCGCTCACTGCTCCCTTCAGTCGATCTGCCTGTTCTGCTTCCCACTCTGTCTCTGGTGAATCCTCTCACCCACCACACCTCTGGCCTGTACCCCAGCTTGTAAGCATAAATAAATAAATCTTTAAAAAAAAAAGAGAGATGCAAAGGAGATGAGGGTAAACAGGATGAAGATCTGATTGGAACAATTTTCACAAAATGTAGGCTTAATCTTTAGGGGACTGGGCATCCTCTTCTGAAAACTTCTGATTCCTGATTCTCTGAAATATTCTGTCTTTGTCCCAGACTGAGGGCTTCAGTTGAAACTGAAGACTTGAGGCCCAGTATCAAATTGGTAATGGGTTTGTAAATCATTACATTAAGATGATATTTGAAGTAGAAAATTAATTTATAAACCTTTGTGGGTGTAATGTTATGTCCAAACAAGTATAAATATTGTTACACTTGGTCCCTGTAACCTGAGAAGTGTGTTTCAAGGGACTAAACAATATGAACAAGCATTATAAAGTAAAGAAATAGAATACTCTGAAGCGAAGAACAAATCAAATGCTTACTCCAACTGAGAACTTCTCCTAGAAGGATGTTTGATTTCAAATACATGTCAAGACAAGAAGTTTATCAAGGTTTAGCAAAAACCACAGTAAATCCTCCTTATTATTTTATTCATAAGTTTGAATGCTAAATAACTCTAGAAAGGAATTAGAAATCAAAACATACATAGAAGTGCAATATAAACTTAAAAGGCTGTTCTTCAAACACATGGCAACTATATCACAATTTTTAATTTGTAAAGTACATTAAACATGTTAGTTTATCTGACTTGGTTTCTGGCTAGGGGTGAGTATTTTATTAATCCCAATAACATGAATAAATTCTAATAAACATTAATTAAATATTGGAAACCTCTTTGCTAGATGCTTCAAGACACAGGACTATGACCTCCTTGAGAGCAAGAACAGTGTCTTATTTATTTAGTTGTGGAATAAAAATAGTAGAGAAACTAAATTACCATGCATGGTATAGACAGTGGGAGAAATGTAGAAAACAAATTGCTATGCTGTTCAAAGCAGGGGAAAATCACCACTATTTGTGAAGACCAAAATAGGCATCATTGAAGAGGCAGCACTTATATGGGCCCTGATGGATGGTAAGGATTTTGATGGGCACCGAGGCATGGTTAGGAATTGACAAGAAGAGAAGCAAAAGAACATAGTAACTAAGAGCATGAGCTCTGTCTGGATTCAAATTCAGGTGTACTATCAATCAGCTGTATGACTTAGGCAATGACATTTAAACTCTCTCATTCTGATTTCCTTATTTTAAAATGTGCAAGTAATAATACATATTTCATAAGACAATTGCAATAATTAATTCAATTATCATACACAAAGCACTTAGATTACTGCCATGAACATAGTAAGTCCTATGAAAGAGTTAGCTATTATCATTCTCGGTAGAACAAAGGCATGGCTAAAAGAAAATGTGTAGAGAAATGAATAACTGGCTGTAGTGGAAAGCACAAACAGAAGAGTAGTAAAAGATAAAAGTAGGAATAAATTGATAGTCTATTGTGAAAAGCACTGAATAGCATACCTACTCTAAATCATGTAGGTAGTAGGAAATCAATGGCATTTTGCTTTCATTTTTGCTTTTAACTTGGGGACCAGAATAGAGTCGCACTTTAGGAGAATTAATCTGGCCTACGTGCACAGGAAAGATTGGTGGTGGGACAGACACAATGTAAGAAAAAGCTACCACAGAAGGCAGATCAGACTTGACTAGTTAGAGTAGCAGCGATAAGAATAGAAAAGAGGGGCCTCCCTGGTGGCGCAGCAGTTGAGCGCTGCGCTGTGGAGCTGTCGGCGTGCAATGCGGGTTCCACGCCCGGCCGGGGAGAATCCCACATGGTGCGACAGACCTCTCCTGCCTCGCCCGCTGCTCCCCTCAGCAGTGTATTTCTGATCTGCCTGTTCTGCTCCCCACTCTGTCTCTGGTGAACCCTCTCGCCGCCCCACACCTCTGGTCTGTACCCCAGCTTGTATGTATAAAAAAAAAAAGTTAAAAAAAAAGAATAGAAAAGAGAACAGAGATCTCTCGTTTGTTTATGATAAAAATTAAATACTTAAATATCAAGGAGAAATTTTAAAAGTTTACTGATGACTCTGTTTCAAATCTAAGAGATTTCGATGTAATTAAATACAATAGGAAAGTCAGGACAAGAAAGATTCATGCAGTGACTATGATCAGCTTGCCTGGGGATATGCTGAGCTTAAGATAGCTAGAGGATATCCTACTAGTATATATATCTAGAGATTACAATGTGAAATTATTTGTACAGATATAATAGGTGAAGAAACTAGAGTAGATAAGACTGCTACTACTAATTTGGGAAACAGGAAGAGAGAAGGAAATGCCTCCACGAATGAGCACAACTAGAAAGCAGGCAGGGACAAAGTAAGGACATGACAAGTAGACAAGATTACATGTGTTATCACCCAGCCCTACAGGCATCAGTTCTTCATTACTATTCTCCTTATCTTTATCTTAATGTGTTCCTTATTTCCCATGGGAACTGAAATCCCATATCCTTAAGAGAAAGAGAAATATTCTTCCTGAACTTGCTATGCTTTTCCTGACTTTTTCTCACTGTGGAGAAGACGTAAATACCCTCCCTGAACGCAAGTCTCAAGTACACTCTGAACCTATGAAAATTAGATTCTAGCGGCATCTCTTGTGTTTATGTTTATGCATATAAAGATGCTCTTTCTGCCTTACTACCTGATCATGATGCTGATGATAATATCTAGAGAACTATGTCTTACAGGTAACTCTTTGTATAGTCACTGCATATTAACTCTTTAAGAAGGAATTTCCTATATTTTCTCTTCTTCCTTTTTGACATAAGACTGTTCCCACATCCCCAAAGCAGAGTCTGTAGAATTAAAGGAACTTGAAAATTATAAAAATCCTTTTCTGCAAGAAAATAAAAATTGGCTATGTCAGCTCCAAATTGGCATTGGTAGCCCCCAAATTCTATCTCCCTCCCTCTACATATTCAACTCCTTCTGACACTAACATTCATTTCATTACCTGGGCTTCCTAATTAACCTTTCTCCAGATCCCACCAATGCCTATCTGCTGTCCTGGGCCACGTCTTCACTATCTCACTACCTCTAATATCTCTGCCCACAACCCCAGAATTTATGCTGATATAACCACAAATTTTGTCTTTTTCTCTTCCCTTTTCTCCTTTTACCACCAGAAAGAGACCTTTCATTTAAATGTGCCCCTTATATTAGCTGATAAACAAATTTTGGTCACACACCATTATCTTTGATCAGTTCTTAGCTGTTGATTTTTCATTTACTTTTCTATGTTTACTCCTTCTGATTAACTTAACTATAATTTATCAAGCACCTACTGTCATAGACATTTATTATTTTCACTCTATTTCTTCTCCTTGGACCCCCTAATTTTGCTTTGAGAGCACTACTTCCTTACCACTCCTAATAGAGGCAGATTAGATATAGCACCAGAGGTAGAATATGTGATCTTGGCATGAGTATAGAATTTCATAACCTGGAACCAAAACCATTTGTATAGGGATGAGCAAATAAACTAATATAGACTAGTGAGAGGGCATCCAAGATACTCTGTGGGAGCCACGAAGAGTCTCTTCTTAGGGATTAGGTGCTATGATGATAGGAGCTGAAGTTCCTTGAGCTCACCCCTGAGGTTTTCAGGTAAATCAACCAATATATTATTCCTTTAAAAAGATTAATCTAGTTTGAGTTGGTTTTCTGCTATTTACAACCATTTCTATTGATGCATCCATATGGGTTAAACACCATCATAGGAACAAATGAAATATACGTGTTTCTGCCCACAGAGAATTCAGAATATAATAGATAAAGCAGACATAAAGAATACAAATCAGGGCATACCTGGTGGTGCAGGGGTTAAAGACACAATGCTATCAAGCTATCACCAGCCACTGCAACATGAGTTCAACTCTGGGCCAAGGAACTAACCCACATGGCACAGCAGACCTCTCCTGCCTCACCCACTGCTCCCCTCAGCAGCGTATTTCAGTAGATCCGCCTGTTCTGCTCCCCAGTCTGTCTCTGGTGAATCCTCTCACATCCCCCCACCTCTGGCCTACATCCCAGCTCTTGTATACATAAATGAATAAATCTTTTTTTAAAAAAATCACAAATCATCAAAAAACAAGAACTAGAAGGTGACTTGTACCCCAAGTTTGAGCTATTCATTTTCCAGCTGAAGAGGTTGGAATATAGTCACATTCGAGGATTTCCAGTTGGTACCATTCCATCAAAAATATAAAAGCAAATACATAAATATACCCCAAACTTGACAGGAGAATGAATTAACTGCAATAGAGTCACAATAGAGACAATAATTCAGCAAAGAATTCACATCTACGTGAATAACACTGAATGAAAAAAGTATCACAAAAGTCTACATACAATTTATCATTTATAACAAAATTCAAAAACAGGTCAACTTTAGTTTTGCACAGTGGTAGTATCATAGCCAGTGATATTTATCAAGGGCATGATTACTGCTAATGCAAAAACAAGGAAATTTTAAAATTAAGTTATGGATGAAAGTAAATGCATTAAAATTATTTTAAAAACACAATTCAGGATAGTTACTTGGGTGAAGAGTGGCTAGTAGCCAAGGATTTATAATGAACAAGTAGCCTATAAGGAGCGTCAATAATATTGGTAATATCCCACTGCTTAAGAGTAATGGTGACCTCTTTGGTGTCCCTTTTATAAATTAGCTTTACAACTTACACATAATACATACTTTATGTAGCTAATGCTTTTTATTTTTATTTTTATTTATTTTTGTTATTCATAACTTTTACATTATTGTGTGTTCCCCATAGGTTATCCACCACCTGTTCACCCGTGAAGCCATCACCATAGTCTCCAGTGTTCCCCTCTTCCCCCTCTTGAGTCCTTACCCTCCCCTCCTTCCCTGCTGAATGTGGCATTCTTATTTGGCTCCCCTATATTCCTGTTATATGTGAAACCATTCGATATTTTTCTCTTTCTTTCTGGCTTATTTCACTGATCATTACCCCTTCTAGTTCCACCCATGTTGCCGCGAATTGCATGTGTTTTTCTTTTTTGAATGCTGAATAGTATTCCATTGTGTATATGGACCACATCTTCTTGATCCAGTCATCTATTTTTGGGCATCTGGGTTGTTTCCATACCTTACCTATTGTAAACAGTGCTGCATAATGCTATTTAGCGATATGCTACCTCCCTCTTATTTACTTTCCATACTTATCATTTATCACCATATATGTTGACCCGCTTACTACTATGGTTTTAATAAGTCTTAGTATGAGTAACTATCTGAGTCCATCTTCTAATTTTTATGCAACTATAGCAGAAGATTTTTAAGTTCAGACTAATATATTCCTTCTTGATTCCATATTTCTACAATGCGATTTCTATTTCCAGAGTGATTTTATCTTTAATACTAAAAAGGAATTCAGAAAACGATATGTACCTAATTGTCCAAATATACATATAAACATCCCCAAAACACTAGTCCAAGAGTTCTAAAATTCCTCCCATAAAAACAGTAGAGGAACAATTTGATGACAACTACATCTGCAGTTGTGTTGCACTCCTGGGTTTGTTTCTTTGGAGTTTAATTATTTCTAATGAAATCTCTCCCTCTGTTTGGCCCTAACTAAGGTGTAGGATCACTTGAGCTGTGCCGGCAGGTCTCAACTTGTACACACAAGTGGCCTCTCTAGCCCACAGGCGTGCTGCCTGACACCTGGTTCAGGCCGACTGAGAGAGATTAGGGCTTGTGGGTGAAACTCAGTTGTATCTGTCAACATCAGTCAATGCCAAGCTGTGGGGACAATTGTCAAAAATGTAGGTTCAGGCCTTGCTCACAAATTAACATTTCATCCCATTCAATCATGTTACCAAGTACCTACCACATACAAGGCACTCAACCAGGTGTTTGGAGTAATTAAAAGGATGAGACCTAGTTCCTGCTATGAGGAATTATTCCTGAGCTATATATTGGAGCAATGGTTCTCAAACTTTATTGTATCAGAATCACCTGGAGGTTATGTTAAAACACAGTGTCCTGGGTCCTGCCATCAGAGTTTTTGTTTCAACAGATCTGAGTTAGGGCTTGAGGATTCTATTTTTCTCAAGTGATGTCGATGCAGGTCCAGAAACCACATGAGACCAAATGTAAGGATTATTTCAGAGATCCAGGAAGTCTCTCAAATAGTCATTGCAAAGTTGACTTGTAACAATTTTTCTTCCAAGTTTATAGCAAATACATTCTTAAAATATTATTGGCACTATTGCCCAACAGCGCTATTTACTTTCCGTGCAATGCTTCAATGGATTCTCATAGAAATTAAATCATGTTGGTATTATCATCTCCAATTTATGGATGAGAAAATTAAGGATTAGAGATGTTAAGAAACTTGCGTTAGACCAAGGTTTCACAATCTCAGCATTTGATATTTGGGGCTAAAGAATTATTTGTTGGAAGGTGCTGTTCTTTGCATTTTAGGATACTTAGCAGCATCCCTAACTTATATTCATTAGATGCCAGTCGCGCTCCTCCTCAGTAAGACAACCATCAGATATCAAGACAACCATTGATATCTGTCCCCAGATATCAACTGTTCCCACCTCTGGTTAAGAAACACTGCCCAGGAAACACAGTTTTGGAAAATTTTAACCATTGAGCCTACTCATTTCAGTAGCACAGATTGTTAAAGCTGGAAAGAGATTATCTGAACAAATTAACTTACTTTAAGATAAGGAACTCATGGTCCATAAAGTAATTACCTGCTGTGGTAGGAATCATTAGGAATTGGGACCAATACTGACTTCTACAATACACAAACTTTCCTTCATTTTACTGCCCCAGTATTTTATTTTCAAGAAATATTGCCCCTCCATTACAATATGTTTTACTCTCTGCCAGCAAATACTCTAGAAGCAAATGACCTGGCTCTTTCTCATTGCATGCCACAGAATGAATGAGAAAACACAGTGGAATCCCTGAGGAAGTTTTATAAAAAGGGCAGGTCCAAACAGAACAAATTGATGTGAGCAGGAGACATTCATGTAAACCTGCCTAGGTCTGCCTTTCAAAAAGACAGCTATGTTGGTGAAAATAGAGAGTTTCCCAATATGGAGAAATCTAGTAATCATATACAATTACAAAAACTATAAATGTTAGCAAGTTGAATCACTCATCCAAGCAGTTTTCCTTGTCCAGAGTGCAAATTGCAATAATTGGATGAAGACATCTGCACTATTTTAACCTGTCATGTTAAATATCTGTATTTTGTAACTCATCTTGATAGCTAATTTTCATGGAAATATGTGTTAATTGAGCAAAAAAAAGACATCTTTAAGATGGTTATCATAAGATAATCACACCCTAGGGCATTAAGTTGCAAGAGGTACTGCTCTGGAGCTGTGATTCTCCAAGGATGTGATTATCACATGATAGCTGCCACACCTTCCGAAGTGCTGCCTCTCTGGGCTGCTTCCATCTGACTCAGGTGTCTGGTATCAAGTCCCTCTGCTTCTCACAACATCACATTCCTCTCTTCCCAGGAGGCTGTGTGGTTTCTCAAAATTAATACCTTAGGGCAAGAGACAGTCAAGAAAATAGTGTTCTTCAGAGTAAGATGATCACAGAGAAAGTTAAACATGGTTTTTTGGAAAAGAGACACACACATACAGATTCAGATTCTGTTTCAGTGACCATTCCTTCCAGACCTCAAATGGACACGCCTACTCAATGTACCTTCATTCTTATGTTGTTATCAGGTCACTGCCACCCAGTCACCCTCTGCTTATAAAGTCCATCCCCTTTTTTAATGAAAAGAATCAATATGATTTTTACCTAGTCATGCACTGCCCATGTGTCTAGTCAAGCATCAGGGTTTTATTTCCCTCCAAAGACTCCTGTTTAATACAGTGCATTCTTCCTATTTAAGAACATGATGCAAAAGACAAGTTAATGGACTGTAATGGACATAAATTTGCAATGTTGTAAATGACCTTTATTCAGTTATGACAATTAACTCCTGATAATTAAATCAGTCAATTTGTATACCAAAGATTTCGAAGTGTTAGCAGGTTATGTGGTTTTATACTCTGACAAGAAGCAGCAGATCTGCTTCACTGACAGTCACACTAGGCTTAGAAGTTCTAAAATTAATGTATAATCACAGCAACATTCCTTAAAGGTGGTGCTACAGAAATCAATATGGAATGAAAACTACATTTTCTTTATTTGAGTCTTTCATTTTTTTTCAAATAAAGAGTTGCTATTATTACAATGTTTACTTTTGAATACATAAACTGTGAAATAATGGCAAAAACACTTGAAAAGTAGCCAGAAGATAAGAGGAAAAACTCCATCAACTGCATCCCAGATTTTCTTTAAAAAAAAAATAATGTGAAGTGCTTTAAGGCTGTTCTTTAAAACTCCAGTTAGAGAAAGGAAGGAGACTGTCAATCTGCAGTAATGTATAAAGATTTGAGGTACTGATGCATTTTTCTGCTCCGAGTGCATGAAGTCTTCTTTGTTTCGGGTTTCCTTGGCAACCCTTCTCAAAGTGTATACAGGAAAAGCAGGTCCTAAATGGAGTCTGGTCTGAAGAGGGCCTTAAGTTCCCTATTTTTATTCCTTCAGAAGTAGGTGTGTGTAATGAAGGAGTTACAAGAAAGAAGAACACATTTTCCACAGTCATGGCTACCTACGGGAAAGTGAGCTAACAATGGTTTTTGAAAGACTGTGTTGTTTTCCTGGCTATGATACATCTAAGGAGACATGGACTTCCTAGAAAATTCCTTTTAGAGACCATTTCCATCTCAGCGCTATCAATAGCCAAAGATGAGTAGGAGCTATTTGCTTTGGGGGACAGATGGTCTAACTCTAAGTGATTTCTCTTGATAGGAAATTGTCACGATGTTATCCTCAAGACAAAAGCTTACTAGAATTGTAACAATTGACTTTCTCATTTATAAAAGCAAAACCTTGCTTAACTGTTGTCTATTTCTAAGGCCCCAACTTCCTAACCTTTCACTGAGGCTTTAAATCTAACTAGATTACTGTAAATTTTACCAAAGCTTACATAGGACGAGACTCGATGACCTCTTCTCAGACCTTATCCTAAATGCCTCTGCTTCATATCCTTCTTAAAACTTTTTTCTTACTTGGCTTTGGAACTGCGGTTATATCATGTCATTTTCTTATCTTTGCTGGTAGGGCCAAGACTTTGTGGGATAAGGCAAGTTGTAGGCACAAAATTTAAAAGAGGACCAAAAAGTCTTGGTAATCAAAATTGATGATTCCTTAATGAAATATTTTTAATAAAAATTAAATGCAACACGCCCCCGAAGCATGGCGACGAACAGATGCTAGGATTAGGCTCTCCCACAAAATATAGATTTATGGAGAAAAAAATCCCTAATTTTGAGAGCCGATCTCATGATAACTGAATGCCCAACACAATACAATCATCCCTGTGGGTGCTTTAGACTTAAAGATAAACCGAAAAGTCGGAGTAAAAAGAGGAGAAAAGACACCAAACCCCACATGTAGGAACAAAGAAAGGAGAGGCGGACAAACCATCTTTACGGAGCACCACTGAATACAAGGTTAGAAACCGTGGTGGGGTCAGAGGGCTCTGGCCAACTAACGGGAGCGTGACCCCCACTACCCCACCCCAGGAGCCCCCTCTCTTCTCTGCATGGCAGCTCTGAAGTGCAGGAAAGCTCCAGAGTCACTGCTTTCCATCCCCCACCTGGGGCTAGGTAACATCTTAGTAGGGAAGACAAACTGCCAGCACCCTGTGGGGTCCTAATCCCTCACTGGTTGCTAGGTGATATATTGGCCTGAGAAACTGGTCTAGCTGGAAAAACTGCAGAGACCACCTCAAACAGTCTCCTCCCTACTCTGTAACCTGACACCAAGAGCTGATGTTAGAGAACTCTACTTTTCCCTAACCTGACTGGAGGTAACCTGACCTGGTATACAGGCCCCTGATGGAACAGTCTCCAACCACACCCTCCTCCACAAAGTGTCTGCATCTTGGCACACAGGAGGGCTACAGAAAGGAAAATAGAGCTCTCCCCTACCCCCTGCCAGGGCCCCAACTTCTAGGAGGTTGCACAGTGGTGCCCCAGAACCTAGGTGGGCACCAACAGCTGCCCACAACCTCCACCCCTGCAGCCCCTTGTGGAGAAGTGGGGCCCAAGCAGCAGAAAAGAAACTTAAGATGAGGAACTCTCTACCCCTCCCCACCAGACATAACAACAGGGGCAGGGAAAACCCCCAGGAAAACACTGAGGTGAAGAAGAAAAATAAAAAGGGGGGCGGAGAGAGAAAGAACAGAAAGACTACTAGCAACTATAAAACGATAGCAGCGACAGTAAGACAACAGCAACATCTGACACTGGAAAGGGGGGTTGAACCCTAGCAGGGGGCCTACCTGGAAACTCCAAAACCTAAAAGCAAAAGGACTACAAAACTCTCTCCAAGCTTACATCTACCCAGTACCTTTTTTATTTTTTTTTCTACTTTAATTTTTTTTATTATTACTATATATATATATATATTTTTTTTTTAACTACAATACACCACCCCTTTGTCTACTCTAATTCCAGCCGCAACCGGAAACACATTGGAGACACACCACAAAACACAGAAATTCAACAGAGAAAAAAGAAAATCAGGGAGATACCCAGCCACAGCCAAGGCAACTCAGACACTAGGAAACAACAAACACTCCTCAGCAAGTAGAACCAAGAACCATGCCTGCCTGCACCAACAGCACAGGAATGCAATGATCAGAGCAAAGCAGAAGGCCAACAACAGGAAGAAAAAAAATTACAAATAACCCTCAAAACAATACACCACAGAAAGAAAATCCCTCTTCAGAACCCAATAATATGGACATAGAAGATTACATCTGCCTAACAGATAAAGAATTCAGAATTGCCATAATAAAAAAAAGTAATAGAATTAAATGAAAAGAACAAAGAACTGAGGGATATAAATGAAGAACTGAAAAACGAGAAAGAATCCATAAAGAAGAAAATGAAGGAAATGGAGGATTTACA